>SJJU01033231.1:0-11170 GCA_012932125.1 Conopomorpha cramerella | reverse complement strand
CACTTCACGCCTATAATCCCAAAGAGGGGTAGGCAGAGGCACTTGCTAAAGCAAGTACCCACGATTCACCGAGCGTATTTAACCCAACGTGACAGGGGGTGAGCCCATCGCCGTTATAGGGTTCACACACCCTGTGGTGTGCGGGTTTCATCACGATGTTGTCCTTCACCGTACGAGCGTTGCGTTGCGTACATAGGCTCTGAAAAAGAGTCCCATTGGTGGACGTGTACCAACGGCAGTAGCCGGACTCGAACCCGGGACCTCCCGGTTACAAGTCGAGTATCCGACCAACTGGACTACAGACGCTCATAGTAAGTAAATTGTGAGTATACAGTATAGTGTCTCTGCCAATGCCGCAAGTTTCAATTCGTATAAATGAACTGACACATATTCCATAATAGTTAGTGGCATGCTTTTAGAGCATTTCCTGTAATGTCATTATTAATTAATATCAAAGCTTTTGTATTTTAGTGTTTCGTGTTTATTTACGGTAATGGCTTCGAAAGCACGCAATTAATCGTATGCATTGCGTACACTACACTTAGTAATTTAAATTATATATATATATTTTTTTAATCCACTATGAAAATGCGTTATTGGACCACCATTGCCTACGTTTAAGCAGCGATGTGGTCTACGATGGAGCACACTGTTCAGTAGGGACCTATTCCACCCGCGACTTGAAGACCTTCAAACTATACGGCGCAGGAAACACGGACTCCGGCAAGTCATTCCACATCCTGGCGGTACGCACTATGAAAGTGGACGCAAACCTTATACTTCATTGTATAATTTTCTTAGTTTTATACTGCGTGTTTCAGACGACAAGTTAAACTGTGGTTACGTTCCTTTTTCGCTTTATTTTCTGGTGCATTCGAGAGAATTGAAAGCCATACATCACGAACAATACATAAAAACTATTAACTGCCAAAGAGACGACGAGTTTTCGACGCGATGTCGTCAGCACCTCATAAGGGGAAGAGTTGGCAACAAAACAGAAATATCACGCATTCAAGAAAACTTGTGCGTTGAAATGGCGTTTTACGCGGCATAAGAAATGTTCATTAGCTACAATAACTTTATTGAATGTTTAAGGCAAGAAAATGGAAAAGCTCAAATCGACCTTCGTGGAAAGAAACGATTCACTATCTAGGCTCTAACTGCTTAGTTTCATCAATCATCATAAGTGTTAAATGAGTTAGAGTTCGTAGCTCACAGTCAAGTAATTTCTTAATGTCCCGAAATCGGACCTTCTTCACAAGTCCTGAGCCATGGCTGAAACTCCTATATATTTTTTTTCCTAAATTTCAATTGCTAATTAATTCCATCTCACGCTCTGAGCGTACTCCGACCTTTAAAGGGATTGGCAACCTACGAATACTATAATTATAATTGCGATAAATGTTATAGGTATTAGGTGAAAATAGAGATTTAGAGTACGAATATTTGTTACTTCTTCACGGAAATACTATTTACCTGGATTATGCTATTGCTATTTTACTCCAAAAATTTTTGCAAGAACGCATTAAATATACGAAACAGGGTGATAGATTGGGCTATTCTGAACCAAAAATACTATTACAGCATAAGCAAAATACAAACGGAAAAGAAACTTATCTAGCAACCAAAAAACACAAAGAAGCAATTGATTTTGTTAATAAATTATAAAGTTGGTAAAAAAATGGATTTTTCTATGAAATAAGTGAAATTCTTTTTTTGTACTGATATTTCGCTCATGCTGTTATAGTATTGTTTATTCAGATTAACCCCATCTTTCACCCTGTTTCGTTTGATCCATGATTATCCAGGCCACCCTGTATATCACACATGTTCGGTCAGCCATTTTATAGCGGATCATTGCTGTGGGATTTTTTTATAGGGTCCTGTTACTTCTTTACATGCCGGCTGTGCTCAGCTGACTTGCTAAAGACCACAACTCCCGGTAATACCTGTTCAAGTGGTTTATTCTTAGGATATTCTCACTCTCGATTGAAATCGTTAAAATAGTAAGTACGATAGTATGCTATCTTAGCTATTTGTCAAAGTAAATTTTAAATTTTTAGAACGTTTCTTCCTCAACAGCATCGTTTTTCAATTCTTCTTTCGTCTCTTCTATACCTCCGGTCATCGTTCCAAAGTTATGCCATACTAAAAAAACAAATATTTTAAAAATTTCAAAAGAAATTCTTGTCTTTAGTTCCGCATTCAAAACTGACATGAAAACGGAAGGCTCGACTTTCCGTCCACAAAATCTTTCGTAAATATTTCGAGATTTTTTTTTTTCATTTCGCCGACACTTTACCTATTCCGTAATATCTCTTTGCACCTCCGTTTCGTTATAACTCAATTTCCTGTCGGCGCGTCACATATGAAGATTACACTAACTCAGGCAACTGGATAGATCTGCGATGGAATAAATATTTTGCGCACGACGTCGACGAAGCGGTCTTAAAAATATTGTTAACTTGCGCGGAAAACATTCAATTTGTGTCGGAAACTCGTTTCAGGGTTAAATTATAGGGTTTTTCTGTAACATCCTTGAACATGTGTTGGCACACTTCACGCCTTTTAATCCCAGAGCGGGGTAAGCACTTGTTACGCACATGCCCACGGTTCACCAAGCGTATTTGCATGACAGGGAGTGAGCCCATCGCCGTAATAGGATTCACACACATTGATACACGTCCAGTAGCCGGACTCGAACCCGCGACCTCCTAGTTGCAAGTCAAGCATCCAACCAACTGGACTACAGACGCTCTTGGCACAATGATCAGTTAATTCAAGTTAAAAAATAAAGCGAACACTGCATTCTCAAAATCGTACTTAAGTATGCAAAATTGGCGCGTATTACTTAAAATTGTTCGCTTTATTTTTATACTTGAAATTAATGGTATATAGGCACTTAGAACGTTTAAATATTCGCCTTTTTTCCAACTATGTTTAACATTTTCATTGAAACCGAAGTTATTTTCACATCTTTTTGTATTCAACTATTCCTCCCAATCATATTCTTATTTCTCAATATTTTTTTTATAAAAGCTTTCAAAATCACGTTATTTTTAATATACAACCGCTTAGTATATAACATAACAGATTTTCTGAACATATCTTTTCAGCAATCCTGACAAACGCATCCAGTACCTACAGAAAATTTTCCACTCATACTAGGGAGACTCGTTTACCAGACGTCGAACAAGTTCTTCGGTTATAAAACGTCGACTGGCCACTTTAGCATTTTAATGCTTATAAAACAGCAATTCATTTCCTCAGAGCGGAGACGAAGTGCCCCATAGAATCACGAACGACCCTATTCAAGGGGATGCATAACTGTATAATCACGGACGATATCATAATCCATTGTGTTACGATCAGTTGTTATAAGTTACTGCTTTGGACTAAAACCAGAATGAGGGTAGGTACTAGCGACAGGATTGTTGTTCGAATTCATTGTACACTCGAAAACTGAGGATTTCTATGAGAGAGAAATTGTTCTTATTTCAAATCAATGGCGTGCCCTGGCTTTTACGACAAGGTAGGCAGTAATCCCCAAGGATTGACACCTATGTATACGCAACTTATCTTTACGAAACACAGGTACCTACCTATCTACTCACCCACAAAACACAGGACCTTCGTTAGCCTATGTCGTGAGTACAACAAAAAAGGACCTAGCAATAATCTCTATTATTAGGTCGGATAGCCCAGAAGTCACTAGTTCTATGCAGTTATATGCAGTCCTAAAGACATATTAGGTTGCTTTCTTTACAACCACAGACCAGTATTCACGTGTAGCCAACATTTTTTTTTTAATTCTCAGGCTCCAGATTCGGTAATATTCAGGCACTCGAGCCCCTTAACCTGTTCAATTATATTTAATCTCTTTCTTTCATTATGTTAAATGGCTGAAGTGAAAAAGGGACACAATACCATTTCCATGGTCGAAATTAAACCGCAATAGGTGGGCAGTTTCTTGCGTCGTAGGTGATTACTTGCAGCTTGTTTTCTGTGTCGTGGTCACGGAGATTCCCTTAGACGTGGGTGTTTCTGACGCAATCCTTTCGCGTGACGCCGCACATCCAGCGCAACAAATAACTTCTACTAATGAATATATTTATACACACCCACCATATATTACACACAGGATGTGGTCAGGATTTGGTGCATGTTTGTTCAGAGTGCGAAAAACCGAAAACCGTGTGGCCCATGTCCAAGAGTGGACGAATATGGGCTGATAAATAGGCGTAAAATACTTGAAATTTTGGCTACGATGTAGAAACTATCTGCATGTTCCTGACTACGACGTAGAAGCTATCTGCAAGTTTCTGGCTACGATGTGGAAGCTATCTGCAAGTTCCTGGCTACGATGAAGAAGCTATCTGCAAGAAGTTCCTATGAATAAATTTGTAATATACGGTACATTTGTGTATGTTGCGTCTATTTATCTGATTAGGAGTTTACCAGTAGACCAGATAGATGTGAAGTAAGGGGTCCCGGTTCCGCGGTCCTTTGTAAAATGTACTCCGGAAATTGAGGTAATTCTTGAACCCATCGATAATGGGAGCCTAGGCTGGGTACGTTTAAGAATTAATTCCACATGTTTTTTTTTCTATTTTCTGAGAAAAAATCTTATTTCGACCCCACATAACTTAGGAAGTATTTGATGTGTTTTTTTTCTATTCCTTTGTAGCGATATCGAATCTAAAAGCAATAAATATCACTTTCGGTGTCAGTAAACTAGACAGTATTTCACCAACAATGTTACGTAACAGTTTAATTGTCGGAAACTAAACGCTCAATCATACGTCACTGCTGACCAGGCTCTAGATTGCTTAACCACGCGGTGCGTCGGAATGATCCGTTTCGATACACCGCGTGGTTTTGTAAATATACATGTAATCTGCCGTTATACGAAGACAAGGAATTACATTATTTTCATGGAAATATGTGCTTAATTGACCAAAAATCAGGACCACTTGAAAGATCATTATTCTTCGCCCAAAGCCAATAACTGCTACCCTTCTGTTGGTGGCTGTATTATGTTAGTAAAGTTACAGCACGTAAAAAATTGTCCTCTACTAAATGCACAAATGAAAGACAAAGAGACGAAGACTAATTTCACTACAAACATTTACTTTAAAGTGGAGGTGTGGTTTAGCTGATGAAAGCTTCAGGAACTATTACGACTTCTGTACCGCTACTATTAACTGAAATAAAGTAATTTGTAGCGGAATGGTTTTCTACATACTATTGTGTATATCTTGTAGTAAGAAACGAAAGAAGTCTGACAAGAAGAAAGACTTAACATAAAATAATACGCGCTATGATTGGCTCTTAGAGCAATTTCTTTTGTTTCAATGAGTTGCGGCCTGTTATTATATATTGGTATGTATTTCTCTGAAAGCGTTCTGTGTTCAAGTTTCTCTACGCTTAAGAGTTCTCATTTCAATTGTTTGCTATTATTGAATGATTAATTTAAGGAACTTTTTGTAATAAAATTTACGTTAGCGTAGTCATCAGTTGCAGAGTCCAGAAGCATGCTGGGTGCGTTTTCATTTCTAAAAAATATGTCCCTCAACCATGGACATTAGCAGTGGCGTGCACACCATATAGGTACGCAAAAAGACACTGCCTACTTTAGTATTTTGGTTACCCGACCTAATAATAGAGTTATTACTAGAACCTTTTTTGTTGTACTAACGACATAGACTAACGAAGGCCCAGTGTTTTGTGAGTGAGTAGATAGGTATGTACCTTTTCTAGATATTTCGTAAAGACAAGTTACCTATACATAGGTGTCAATCCTTGGGGATTACTGCCTACCTTGTCGTAAAAGCCAGTGCACGCCACTGGACATTAGGGACCCGAGATTATGGTATACCTATTTATATACCATATATTATTTTTGACGTGATATAGTTCATAACTCGATACTACGGGCTTCATACACGAAAAAGATGATGTAATTGTCCCGTTCCGCAAGCGAGAGCGCGGCACGAACCAGAGAGAGGCTTGATCACTCCTTCTATTTATTATACCACTGTAATGTTGTCACGTCAAACTACCTTCCGTAAACTGACTTTACAGACGACCATTTTTTTTTAACAAACACATACTTTATTTATAATAAGGTCGAAAAGCACACCAACAGCACTTTATTTTGATAACCTAATTTAAAAAAGTACGTCCCAAAGGTAATACACCTAGACTAAATTAAAAAGTCTCTGACAAAGCAGCTGCTTAAAATTGTATACAACAACTGACATTTTTATTACAATGCCGCTTGGTATTTACCTGCGGCGGTGCAAAAAAATGCCTTTTTAAAAGGACGTAAATATGTACCTAATTTCCATCTGCAAAGTTCTAGTCTAAGGTTGGACAAACAATTTCTATTGTTTGTGTGCCCTTCAAGTAAATTATGTTATTACTGGAAATTACCATTCTCTAAACATCCTATTTGACGCAAATTATTATCTTATTCATTCGACAGAATCACAGTAATATTATAAAAGCGAAAGTGTGTCTGTTACTTCTTTACAAAAATCGGCTGGAACGATTTTAGTAAAAGTTGGTATGGAGTTAGCTGACATCCTGGATTAACAGATAGGTTATAACGAAATTCCTATGGGAACGGGACAAATTATGAGTACACCGCCGAAGTACAGCTAGCTAAATTAGTCGTGACTAATCTATACTTGTACTTCGGCAGGGCGTGGGGGCTGTGGCGTACGGGCGGGGACTCGTGCGCTTGAATTACGGGCCCCGAGGATGATGGCGGTACCGCGGTGACCCTGGTACCGCCGTGAGTGGATGTTCGTCGACCACCTCTCATGCCGGAATGTATGTAAGTCATAATTAGGAATTGATAAGAATATAATATTTAAAACTGGAAAGCATCGCTTCATTTATATCTTTGTGGAAACAACAACCTAGTCAAATTTAAAACTCTGACACAACATTTTCAGGCAACATACCAATTTGAAATTAATTCGCTTGTTTGTATCATCCGGTATCATTTGCCCTTTCCAGGTAGGTATCAAAATTGCAGGTTCAGATTTTATAATGAGGACGCCTACACGTGAAATGTGAGCAGGCACCATCAGGTTTATCATGTACTGATTTATCATGTAGTAGATAGATTTGGGATGTTGTTATAACCCTTTAATAGGCAGAAGGTTTGTTTGAAATTCATTGATTTTAGACTGTATTTCAGCGGACTATGGTTCAAAATTATGTGGGATCTATATTCCCTCTGACTAGCAAGGCAGAAGCCTGGTTAAGAAGCCCAGTACCCGATACTGGCGAGCTTGTATAAAGAGGTGAAAGACATTTTCCAGGATCATAACAATCAAACACTTATTGGAGGTATGTTCTCTGACTACTCATCTCGGAAGCGGACGTGACATGTATGTTTGTATGTACATCTGTGTACTACATTTCGATGTCTACGTATACGATCTTGTTTAATAAGTACTTGTCTTGTTTCTTGATTTGGATCTCAAAAGTTGATATTTGAGTAGGTATTACGGCTAAGTGCGCACATCGATTAAGACTTTTTATCGGTGAAGAATTATGCCCTTACCACCTTGAATACGGTGGTATACGGAGGATAAAGTTACAGTGTCGTTTGTGTTCTTCTCGACTTCTCATTTTTCCAAAAGTGTTAGAGGATTTAGAACAGCTGTTGCTGACAGAATGGGAACTTTCAGGGCCCTTGTTTCTCTCAGTTATGACATTGATGTTGAATCAATGGCGAATTCAATTATCTTTTCCCGGCAGTCGCATTTTAGTAGCCTTCGCGGCATATCACCGTGACAAAATTTTGGGGACTTAAATGCTGAACTTAATACGAAACTAAATATAATTATTATATTTGTTAATGTTCTTACCCTAGACGCGAACGAGCCGAAACGAAACGTCATGGTCAGGCTGCTTCGTTATACATTATATATTAAGTAAAAACTAAATAACCACCGAAAAGTAAAACTGCAGAACAGAGAAATTAATTTTAACCGTTGGACAGTATAACAATAGCCTAGCCCTAAGGCATAATTAAATATCTAACTTCAATGTTTTCAGAAACAACAATGTTGCAACTATTACAAAAACAAACACCAATTCAAGTCACGTATTTTACTGTTCTCAAACCATGTATTCTAATTTCAAAGCACATCGCGTCGAAATAGAGTTCACATTTCAACGATCGCGTGGGAAATATCGTGAAAACGAAAGCAAGTAGAGTTGAAATAAACATTTTCAGCTAGGGTCGAAACACATAACAATTTTACGACGTCGCGCGCGAAATTGATGCACGATGCAATCATGCAGCGTGTCATCATAGATTATTGATATGTTCTGAACACGATATAGATTCTAGAGTATTAACTCAACTTCTAGAAACCTATAGACCTTTGGCGCTACGATGTGTCGCATTCAGAAATATATGGATAACCTTTGGAGATGCGATGTTTCTTCCACTTCTGGCCTGATAGATGAATCTTTTTGAACAAATTGAAAGAGTACTTGTTGGAGATGTGTTGTAGATTTTTTATCAAGTTATTTTTTTTATTTTAAAGAAAATTATAAAGAAAAAAAACCGACTTCAACCAGTTCTAGTCGCGAGCTTCTACGGTTTTTTAAAGTTACCCTCGATTTATCGGGTTTGCCATCATCAAACCCTGACTCCTTGTGATGGGACTACCTTTGGAATATCTTCTTTCCAAAAATAATCGGTCCATAAACGACAAAAAGTTATCGACGAAGAAACTTCAAAAATGTATTAGGTCGAATTTAGAAAGACTTCTTTTTGGAAGTCGCTGAAACGATAACATAGGTAGAATACTTTTAATAGGCTCATCATGAAAATTGTATTGTTTTTTGCATGTAATGTATCTTCAGGCCTGTGTAGTAGTGTATTACATAAAGATATACATAATACAGAAAGATATGCAACACATAGATAACACTATAGAAGTAATAGAAGAACAACACCAGCCCAGATATTTAAATATTCCTCCGAAAATCATACAATGAAAACTACCTTACAATTCGTTTCCTGATTTCGGGGACAATAAAATACTCACTCAGATTGGTACAATTTCACGATGCAGATGTATTTTTTTTGCGATGCGATGCAGTACCCTGTCGTAAAAATCCCCGGCACGTTTTGTATTTCGTCCCTAATGTCCTATTCACACTCTCGGGCGAGATTCCCCGAGAACGTTGTACAGTCGACTTCAAAAATATGACCACTTCTAAGGCTTCAAGAATAATAGCGTAAATAGATTTACAAAAATATATTGCATGTTAGGCAATCAAAAATATGTCAACGTGTTACTTACTTACTAGTTATACCCCTTTGCACCCGAACTGAAACAATCGTGAGAGTTGATCTCAATTGAATTTGTACCTTATTGTGTGTTTATGGTGTTTTATCATCAACTAGATACAACACAACTATTTTTTTTTTAATTTGTTGTACATTTTTACTTTAGCCAATAGATTATGTAGTAGATGGAACGTGTATATATTTTGGGAAGGTGTTGTCAAGTTCCGAGGGTTCTATTCAAAATAGAGGGTGATGATTCGGATTTAACATAAGGTCAATTATATTCATTCCAACCATATTCAGATAGGTCGGAAAGGGATACATCAAGTTCCTCGAGGAGCTTAGGTAGTTGGAGTAGCCCCATCCAAACCACGCACAATAGGCGCATTGGACGTCGAGTTGCGGAAACGCTCCGTATTATCGTGTGTGAATATTTTAACAAGGCTTAAAAAATATATTACCTAATAATGTTCAGATTTTTATGTTTAGTAAAACGTTGATATATTTTTGATTGTCTTGCATACATCCCATTTTGTAACCTTATTTACGCACTTATTCTTAAAGCCAGTTTAAGAATAAGTGCGTAAATAAGGTTCGTAATACACTCGTGAGGAAAATTTCCGCGTCAAATATTATAATAATACTACTTCAATAAATTGTATAATTCTGAAAGTAGTAATATTGAAAACAGGACAATAGTTTAGGACTATTACTTTACTACTTTTCGCTATTTTTAACCCCCGACGAAAAATTTTGTTTTAGTCTCTCTTCGATCGCGCGATATTTAGATGTGTTGTTTGCACAAAATTATGTGTGACCCGAAATGTTTGCTTACGAGTGTATTTATGAACTCGACTGTACATTGCGTTTCACTACCGTAGCAAGAGTATTAGTTTTTAAAACGCAACGTATTCCTCTCTCGGGGGTTTCAGCTCTAGAGTGTGGGTTGAACGCAGGTTTACTCCATACTCTGTCTAAAGCGGTTTAGTTTAACAATATACAGTAATTTCTGAATGGTCATAATCCCTGAATGGTCGAAAATAACGTTTCGAATTTTATCACGTCTTGAAAATGAAATAAGTCAGTATGCAGGTTGTTGATGTCATTTAATGTTTATTTTGATCTTTAATCTCCTCTTCATATAAAATTGCGATCAGCATTGCGAAGCGTCAAAAAAAAAACTATTTTTTAATGAAACGCGCACAGACATTAGAAATGAATATTGTCCACCGAGTACCAATGATCTCCAGTCCACTCGTGACCACGACGCAAGCAACAGCGTCGAAACGTCGAGTAAAACAACAAAGGTAAGCTCGAGCTTGTCTTTGATTATATTCGCGCCTATATACCCGGTGGACAATATTGAGAAAAAAAAAAGAACTTTTCTTTCAAACGACACTCATAGGAATTACAACTTTAGGGTGTTACTATACCAATCGATCGGTTTGGTGGAAGCTATCGATGGACGTCGACTAACCATTCCACCATCGATCGATACAATCGATTGCTGTAGTACAGTACATCCTTACATTGGTAGACCAGAGGCCTAAGTCTACTACGCTCTGGAATCATAGTGGCAAACGATATGCATTGCTGCTTTCGTTATTTTCATTTTACTGTCGTCCGTAGAAAAACAGCGATGCACATCATTTACCGCTATGATGCCAGAGCGATGCAACTACGAGAGTATAGAAGACTTGGCCCGCTGATTCTTGGTATTAAGGTTACACGATATCAGGATCCTTCGGGATAGAAGGTTCGCATTCAACTCTTATTGAGGCCACTAGTTCTTACAATGAGGGTTTTCTTGGAGGTGGTCTACATGACGCACGTGTAAAGTAATAC
>SJJU01033179.1:0-12440 GCA_012932125.1 Conopomorpha cramerella | reverse complement strand
TTATAAAGCTAGAGGTAGATAACACGTACACCGAGTATTTTAAGGGTCGTTGACATTTTTGTAGTTCAATTTCCCACCGTGAATAAATCGGTCACAAATAGACGAACACAACCGACCTCCATTACTCACGGTCCTTGTCTACTATGACCACGTGTGCATATAGCTGAGAACTAACGTGTGTACCACTCGTGACATACCCACCGGTGTGTCATCCACTTACGACAGGTCCATTATCTGCAGAGATATATATCTATACATCCGCGGGAGGATATCTACTTTAATATCACTGTATCACTATGTAATCTCGTATCCTTGACACAATACCAATTCATCTGACCACTCGACGTCGAAGTTTATCGAATTGAAAATGAAAACATCTGTACCTATCGCGGTAGTTCCCTGCTAGAGCTCACATATGTCAGTTTTTGTTTATTCCCACATGGCCAGGATTTGTTCAGTCGTGGGCACGTCAAGTTATACAATTGGCCGAAAGGTTTCGGCTCGCGATATATGCGGTTTCTTCACCCGGATAGTTCAGGTTGGTTGGTTTAATTTTGAGAATGAATGCAATGACAATAGTGCGGCTACATCCGGGGCCGCAGCCAATCGTTCAGATTCCGAAACCAAAGAATAAATACATACAACTTACTGGCGTGACGATTATTGGCATTTCATTGGGGGAGGCCTTCGTTCAACAGTGGACGTTAAGTGGCCTTCCTTTAGCATTCCTTTAGGGGGAAATGCTAATAATCGCCACGCTTGGCAGGCGGGTTGTGATCTCAGTGGTGTTATGGTTGAACTCACAGAGAGCGCTGCTGCCCGTCCTTTGGAGAGTTCCCTCGGTCGCCTCGCACAGACCCCCACGACGGAAAAAGTTGGGCTGGGGTGGTGAAACATGTATTCTATTATGAAGCTTAGTTGTCCGATCATTTCGGGACAATTGGTAGGATATGGGTTCGGATATGGGATCCGGTTATAATCTAGAATACCTAGCGTCTCTTCTTCAGAGCTCATATATACTTATGCTATGCAACGCTTTTACGGTGAAAGAAAATATAAAAGTGAATGCTACGTCTGCAGGTATCAAATCACAACTTTCCCTAGTTACCATTACTACTACCAGGTATCACCTTGCATTTGTAGATACTATGTGGTATTAACACATTGGCGGACAGTAAAAAAACACAATAGATTGTTTATTGTAATGACGGCTATAGTCATTCACTGTCCGGGAAAGAGTTAAGGTTAGCTGCTTTGGAGAATTTATTTTTATTTTGCGTAGAAAAATACACTGTTTTCTTTATTTCAAAAATGTATAGTGTACTACACTTATGAACATAATACCTTCCTATTAGGTTTTTGCACAATATTTTTTTTCTTTTTTCTCCTTCAGCAAGCCTCATCATCACCTCTTCATCCCAGTTCATCATTTACATCTCCGATCAGCGTATGATAATAATTAAATACGTGCATACTTTTTAGCCAAAAGCAAAGAGTTCCTTATGTCATTGCACTTCAGTTGAATAATAAATCAATCAAACAAAGTGAAGAGTCAATGCACGGATCATACAAACGCCACGCACCGTTCACACGGCTCGCAAATCCCGATATCAACGACAAACAATAGGGTGACAATGCTGTCTGAATTTTAGGACACGGTACCGTTCTCTCAAGCGAATCACAATGATGATTCTGTCATGAGATGTTGATTTAAAATCGGAATATCTAAATCGGTATGCTACATATACTTACTGTGAAAAGTACCAGCGGACCGATTGACTGACACAACCATTAAAATTTGTCGTTAAAAAGATAGAGAATTAGTTTCACAAGTTACAAATTTTGCACAAAATCTTCTTCTGCAACGTAGAACTCAGGGTTTTTAGAAGGCAACATCTAAGCTAATTTTGAGTGAAGCGGTTTATATGAAAAATAATAGAAGCCCGAGTGAACTTGAGTGGAGTCTTATAGTTCCAATGAACTCTACTAAAAAGGTAGGATCATTGTGTACAGATGTGATAGAAGCCTTCGTTTGTTATGTACTGCTTTGTATGTTAATTTAGTAAGTACCGTGATGTGTCAACGTAAAAAAATCTTACGGCCAATTTCACCATTTGCTTTCGAAACTTTCAATGTACAGAACATAACTGACATGTAAAATAAAAGATGTTAGGTTTTGAAGTACGTGTGTTGTTAAAACCAGTCTAATAACAATTAGTCCTAATCTCCAAGGAGGGAATCTCGCCTGTGATTGACTGTTAAGTAAGACCAAGTTCCTTTTATCTTGGTTCAGAAAGGAAATAGTGAAAGCCCTTATGTGCATATTGCGTTGTATTTTAACGTTCACTGGGTCAATGCTGCGTTTCGTTTGTCCCGTTCTTTATGACATGTTCCACATGCCTATCCGCCTATACGTATGCATGTTTATTTAAAGAAACCATTGTTATTATTTTTGTTTGCTCTTCACCACGCAACATGCCGTCCGTCGACGGTTTCGTCATTGCTAAATGTTTATTCCTTTTGCAATATCAATAATGCAATTGGAATTTTATTGTTATCTTCGCGCGTGTGCAATATTTTGTCTACATTAGCCATGATGTAATTGATGTCGTTTGTGCTTACTGACATAGTGAAAAAGTGGCACTTTTTAACTCCGATGTTAAGTAATGTTTGGCTCCTTACATTACGAAACATAGTTATCAGTGACTTAATAGTGCGTGAGCTCCCAATATGATGATTTTGGTAGGTGTCTTGTACGTTAAATAGCAATAAATTAGTTGCCTTAATATTTTTCTTTGTAAATGCCACCTTTCTTTCTTTTTTCACAACGTTATAACCTAAACGACGCAAGAACATTTCATTTTCCATTTTTACGTTGGTAAACTTGGAGAGGCCTATGTCCAGCAGTGATGATGATGAAACTTGAGACAAGAAAATGGTACCACTTAAATGGATCTTTACAGACAAAACTGCACTTTGAGAGATTGCAGCGAATTGAGTGTCATATTACTACAGACCTACGTCAAGCTAACAAGCCAGCTAGCCATAATCGGATAACATGCGTGATTGATAATATGCAGTATTTATATACATAGTATAATAATAAGTACTTATAGCTAGGTTAAATTATGGACGTGACAAGACCATTGACGCAAAGCACGTATATCGTGTTAGTGAAGTATTCATATTTTTATAATATTAATTATTTTACGTGTAACTAGTAACGTAGGCCAACTGATATAAGCAAAGCTATCGAATTTCAAGAACCATTCCACGTCATTTGCCTTCCCAACACAGCCACACATGTAAGGCTCCCAGAAAAGTTGTTATGGTAGCGCTAATGTACTCATAGGCCTATGTGGTTCAATTTTATATACGTATATAAGTAAATAATGAAGAAAATAACTAGTGATACTGCATTAGGTTTTTTAAATTAAATTTTATTTAAGGATGTACCTGTAACATAACTATTTTTATGTGCTCCTTTTTTCCTACATTATGGCAGCTGTATAAATAAATTAATCTATGTTTAATTACTTGTATTTTTAAAATATTTATTATCAGATTGTATATGAACTTTATTTACCGTTATGTACTAGACACAGTTCAATGATATTTAAAATATTTTTTTTATTAGCGTATGGACTAAATTCATTAGTTGCCTACATTATAAAAATCACTAGAATTGTTATATTCTATTCTATTCGGTCTGAATTCCATTGCAGGTTCATAGAGGTTATATGTATGATAGGACTTTGGCAGTTAAAGAGTTTAAGTCAGTTCAAGGTGATTGTATTGCGTCGGGCGCAAACCAGACCCACGCGTGTTTGTATCATCGCGTGATGGGTAACAATATACATAAATACACTAGTAGACGCCCCGTGATTTTACCCGCGTAGTATTATCCCTTCAAATGTATTATAACATCCTAAACATCGTGTTCAAATCAAAATTCTTCATTCTTTTCTTCCCGCAACCATATGTGTTTAAAAATTGTCGTTTCAGCAGTTTTGTTTAGGCGATGAGGAGTTGATTTTTAAGAATCAGTTCATCATCATCATCATCATGTCAGCCCACTGACGTCCACTGCTGGATATAGGCCTCCCCCAAGAATCAGTTAATGACATTTAAACATAGTTACAAACTGTACGAACTACTTGGATCAAAGTATGTAGATTTGCGCTCAGGTGAGATTTAGTTGGTAGCTCGATTTTCATGTGGTAGGTAGTCATTAGTTAGTTAATTAACGTAATATGTAATGGCTACTTAGCGCTTTAGTCACGGAAATGGATGTCGGATCTTATGCTATTGGGGTCGTATGTAAGGATGTTCTAACCGGCTTAAGTCATAGAGTGTTATGTACCTATTAGCTGTTTTGTAATCGAAATCGTTTGTGAAGAGTATACTTGTTAGCTCTAAACACGAGGTCCATTCAGTACTTCTCGGACACAAGAACTTATGACAGACGAGATGAGGACCCAACGCGTCAAAAGTCTCTAATGGCAAATTATAATGGATAATAATCTAAGACTCCCTGGAATCCTTTCCCTTTACTAGGAACCCCATCCTGGGGTTTGATCCACAGGCCACCTAAGCAGTGGTGAGGTATCCTTGAGAACATAAAAGGTATTCATAAATTCAGTGTTCATTGTATCTGAACCACGAAGAGAAGCAGAGAACGCAATGCGTCAAGTTGTTAAAGATTTATAGCACCATTAAGTGTGGCTTTCGTATCACACTTTGCATGCCAATGGGCATGCGCTTTGTTTATTTCGGCAGCCGTGACCGTGACCACTATCATTGTCAAGGTCGTTCACGGACAATTAATAACCTCTCCATTTATTCTTACACATTTCTTATGAACATAACAAAACCTTCAAATAGAACCAGAAACATAGCTATCTACTGATTTTGTCTAAATTTTCGGGACATAACTAAACCTAAATGAATGGTCACATTCAAAATAGCGTAATAGTTTGGTGAGCTCATCGGCATTATACCTATCACGGAATGCTCATTTCCTCATCATACAGACTGGAACCCAGAGCGTTTAGTTTGGAAAACGCCCCACTAGCCCACAGCCCTTGATACTTTACAATTACGTCTTTAAATTTCATTGTTTAATTAGTGATAGTTCGTGCAAACTTACCTGGTATAACGTAGGTACTTACGGTATAGTTATATCGTGAACACAAAACAGACAAATAGGTATGCGAAAAAAATACTAGTCATAACAACTATCAGTTAAGATAAAGCAAATAGAGCAAAGTAAATAAAGCTTCGCCCTGTTCCACAAATTATCAACAAACAAATGTTTGCCATGACAATGTTCCTTGATTGCTTCCGCAAGGTTGTGGTGAAGATGTTAATATTCAAAATGCTAAATTTTGGTGATTTTTGTTGACTACGTATATCGCAAGACAAACATCTAAGATTCGCAGTGCATCCAAAGACTAGTTTTGAGCATAGTACATTACGATCAAAGTTACGAACGCATTTTTATTCAGAAATGTGACTCATATCAAATCCTGAGCACCTAACTAATAAAGATTGCATATCATTGTCCTATTGACAAGAAATTTAAACAGTTCAAAGAGAATTCAGAGATTCGTGAAATGGTATAAAATGTTAACTTACTAGTCACCTTCTTTATAAGCATGAAACAACGTGGTTTAAGCAAAAATTTAAAAATCATTCAAGATTTTGACTATGTATTAAAACTGTTAAAATTCTGAAACAAACACCAAATCATCCGCGACGTAGTTAAGAAAAACTGTATAAATCTGTAACTAAATAACAGATGCCTATGAATAGATATGAACTGAACACGATCAACAATAAAGAAACAGATTTTTTGCAACAATAAGCGAAATAAATGTATTTACAGAGCGAGCGTCCATGGTTTGTGTCGACCACGCCTCATTTCACGCATGGCCGACTGTAATACTGTGAAGGGAACATTAACGTGTTGTTACTTTACTTACCAACGTTTATTGTCGCAAATTGTAAACTAAACATAAGTATTTTCTGTATATATAATTAAGTCACGGACACACCGAGATTTCATTCCCATACTTTAAAATAAGTACTAGATTACGACAATTTCCTTGTTATTCCGTATATTGTTGTTTTCGTAAGATTTTACGGTTTTAGTATCACAGAGATTAGGCACAGCTTTAACCAATTTCAAGATGTGTGAATAGGAAATCTGTCTAGTCCATGAGAGATACTTTGTATAAATAAATTAATGCAACTTTGTTTTTTTATAGTTATTATAATTGTATTGAAGTATTCAAACTGATTAAGTACAATATGCAGGACCTTACTATTTTGTTACGATAGTGGAATTACAATGACTCCGTGCTAGTCTGGTTCGCCTGTCTCTCTGAATTTGATATAGGTAAACATTTCAAACGATACAGCTATTCACAATAGTTCAAAGATTTGCACATAACAATAATATTTCCTACCTATACCGCATAGAACCGCATTTTATTGTAAAGTTATAAAGAAAAGCGTAAAGTAAATTCTTTCTTTAGAATGTAAACTAGCGTGGCAAACACCTGAATAAGTATACCTACCGTCGTGGATGAATTTATGTTCACATGTGTTGTTTACAATGCGATACTGGAGGTACAAAGTTTAACAAGAAATAGGCCAGTACCTACCTATAAGACGACCAAGTGGCATTAGTGATTGAGCCTACACACATCAAAAGTGTCTAGGGATCAAGAACATTTTTAGCTTTAAAAAAATCTAATTTATTTAAATCAAATCTAATCTTCTGAATTGGTCTCCTACCTAATTCCCCATGCCTGTATCAATGACTTATCACCACATTTTGGATAAATTATGAATGAATTCAGTTTTTGTAAAATATATTCTTGATTGCAATCTTCTAAAATGTACTTGATCCCTAGACAGTTTTGATGTGTGTAGTTCTAGAACAATGGTGGTACCCGGCACCAAAATAATGGTATCATAATCATCATCATCACCCCATACTTGCCCACCATAATAATAGTATAGTGATGCGTTAAAACGCGAAATTATACGTAGGTATAGCTAACGCATAATTTTGTCGTGTGCTTTTTGGATGTTTTTTTTTTGTTTTCGTATATGAATTAGTAACACATCCGTCACTGCTACCTAAATATGAATTGTGAAAGTTAATAATGTTTAGAGGTGTTTTATTAGGATACTTGATTACAGGTACTGTGAAAATAACCTCGCCGCGGTCCACTTGTTAAGATGAAAGTTTTGCGATTTATTTACAGGGTGGTGAGAAACATATTCCAAACGAACATTTTTTGCACAAAGTAAGTATAAGTATATGACTTGATATAGCACGTGTTATATAGTAAGTGGGATATATTAAATCTGCTTACCGAGATCAATTTCTAATACCTACAGTAAAATAACCGAATAAGGAAAATAACTCAATCATAACTAGAAAACAATTAAGTTACATGTTACCCAAGTAATAACTCACATTAATATTTCGTTTACCGTTCAGAAAATTGTCCACACAATTTCCATACATCATAGTTACCTAGCACAACGTAACCAATAGTTGAGTGTGGGCGCACGGAAAATTAGATAAGTGACAAGAACGCCCCCGTGTGGTGTGATGTGGCACTGCATAATTGGAAAATTGTCCACTCCAGTTCATGGAATGATGGACACTTCCCTGCGTGTGTGTCTGTTTTGGATTGAGTCATTTTGATACAATCTTTTTTTGGGTAACCTTGGTGACAAAATGTGTTTTTTGTATTCTTTAAGTGTAATCTCAATTATGAACCGGTTTCTCAGAGTAACAGGGAAAATCTGCGTGTGCAAATTTACCTACTATTTAGACTTATTTGGATGTTACAATTTAAATTGTTGATGTTTTTTATACATACTAGTGTATTTAAGAGAATACCTACTTACCAGCTACTTCTAAGTGAAATGAAATGTGTTTATTTTTCATCGCTCAAGTGCTATTAATAATAAATTTATTTATTTCAACTTAAGTGCTAAAAGTTTACAAGTGTTGGTACTTCCTTTTGAGCAATAAGTTGCTCGTATTAGGAAACACCGATCTTCTGGCATTTAAATACGTGGCAAAGGCTATTCATGTAACAATCATATATAATTTACATTGTAACAAAATTATGGAATACTGCAATATAGTCCCAATTGCAAAAGTGTGTACTGTGTGTGGCTATTACATACAGATATACAGTAGTAAAAACACAAAGCATGATGAAAGTCATTTATGATTTTAAAAACGAAAGTAAAGGTACCCGGTTCGAATTCATTTCTTTTACTGGCCAGAAGAACCGGAAAGAAACTGTAGATAAGTATGTATGTAATGTAAGCATCCATAGTGGATGTCAATTTCTAGTTGTCAGTCAATCGACTATGTAATGGTATCGAGGTATGTAATGTACCTATGGATGTCAGTTGTCAATTTCTACTTGTCAATAAGTTGACACCCATAGCACAAGATTTCCACATGATCGAAATAATACAATTCCATACTTACAGTACAAGTGCCTCTGCCTACCAGCACTACCTACAGCTTTGATATTGAAAAGCGAGAAGTGTATTTTCCAAACTAATAAAATATACAATAGCGTAGGTAACTAATATAAATAAGAAAATATTTGTCTATGGAATTATGCCGTATTCAAAGATAAGTACTTAAGTATAAATGTAGGCTTAAAAGTAGGCTCTTCAAAAATAAATAAATATATTGCAGAAACTTGGTCATTAAAAAATATGTCGAATTTTCACTCAAATTGTTTCCATGTTTACGTACCGATTGTGATGATTCTTTTTTTTTTGGAAATGATATATCCCAAAGGTGATCCCACCATGAGAAGGAAATCAGGATCTGATAATGGTGTCCCAGAGGCAGACACTTCAAAATCGTCCACCGATTCTGGTTCGTCAGCGAACGGTCTTTTATATGAGTAAAAAAATACACTTCACGCCTTTTAAGCCTAAGGGCAGGTTAGGCATATGCACTTGATAAGCCAATTCCCGCGGTTCACCAAGCGTATTTAACCCAAACGTGACCTGGGGTGAGCCCATCGCCGATATAGGGTTCACACGCCCCGTGTTTGTGGTATGTGTGTTTCATCACGATGTTTTCCTGCACCGTACGAGGGGTCTTTTCCAACTAAATAATGGTTTAGTACTTTTCACACGTAATGGGGGAATGCAAACTTGTAATTGATAATTGAATTGACTATTGAACAGTAGGTATGAAAAATGTCATTAGAGTCGCTTTTCACTTACCCTAAATTTGAGCGGAAATTCTTTCATGGTCACAACTACCTGCATCGCATCAGTCCGGTACTTTAAGAAAATTGACCTTGCCAGAGTACTTGTGAAGAAGGAACTTACCTGAAAAAAAAAAGAGTAAATTAGTTAATATGAGGCGTGGATTAATTACTATTGAGTAGTCGTTACTGCTATTTCTCCGTGAAAAATCCGAAAAACTATGGATCAGATTCTGAAAAACCGGCTTTTCAAAACCTCACATATCTATACATAGAAAGACTACCTATTAGTCCGCCAAGAATCTGGTCGACCTCTTTAGGTTTGACATCCCATAAGGTTAAATTTTTACATGTCAGAGTACAGAAACTCTACCTTATTGATGTTTTAGTGACACAGGAAGTATAAACTAACAGACCTCTTTCTTGTCCGACTGTTTTTCTGACTTTTTCTACAGTTGATCCAGTTTTTTAATACTCCAAGGATGGTTTTTTAAATTTATTGGATTTCTACAATATGTATAATTCAGATGGAGATTTTTTTAAATAGTTTGAATAGTTATTAAGTTCCAAATGGCGTGGCTAACTCGATTTTGTTTTATATAGATGAGGAAATATCTCACTTCTTATTCTATTCTATATTCCTTAGTCCTTTAGTCTATCCGTCTGTCCTGCTCCACATTGCTTATGTTTGACATAATAAAAAACGAGTAGACAAACAACAAAAATACCTAAAAGAAACTCTCTATAACCATAATTATTTTCTCGATAACAAGGAAATCTGCATTTATAATGTAGGTAAAAATTAACAACTAGTAAATACCTATATTCATAATGAAACTTCACGGTGATAAACAGATACATTGTAAAATTACGACGTTTTGTTTAATTTTCATTAAGTATAATAATATGCTTGAAACATAAAAATTTCCTTTGTTTATTAATACTTTTATAAGTACTTTTGTATTATCATAAATATCCATACAGATTTCGTGCATAATTTACGCAGCTTTTTAGCTTCCTATTTCATTACAGGTTATGTATATAAATAAATGAACTAGGAGATTCTATTAGTCTCGCAACACTGGGCGATCCATTAGAGTGGAGTCTTTGGAGATTGGAACCTTTTTTTAGTATTTCATTGTTTCAGACAGCACATGCATCTTGATGTTCAAGACTTAAGCCGACCGTGAGGTCTTCGATTTCCCTCCAAATTATCATGGACATCGTCCTCGTCCAGCAGTAGACGTAATATAGCTGATGATGATGGTGATGAGAGGCCTTCGAGCGGTTTGCAGACATCAAATTTTGAGCTGACCACTTAGCTTGACCTGATTAGTTTTCCCTCTGTGATTTCCCATGGTGGTTCGGGGGGTTGGAGGGTTGTCATCGCCTAGGTAACAGTTGTTTTTTTAAACACAGTGAACAAGCGTTTGACCACCATCCTGCCTGATGTTAAGCAGCGATGTGGTCTATGACGGAGCAAACAGTTTGGTTCGCGTAAATGGATAACCACCTGATATACATGACATTTTGCCGTTCCTTTTTAATTTTACCCTTTTCATATAGACTCCACGATAAAACATAGCAAGAGTACACCCGTTATGTTTAAGACCTTGTGGGAAATAAGAATTCGTAAACGTCGTTCTAATGGGATAAGAGTAAGCAGATGAAGAAACCTGTTTTACCGATCTATGGATGAATTAATCTACAATGATTGACAAGGACGGGAATACGAGCGATAAAGACAATAACGACAATAATTATGTGAATAATTAAATTAATTATTAGAATGTTAAATTTGCATTTCTCATTATTATTAGGTAACGGAAGAAAAAGTATTAATATTCATTATTATTTGATAGCCAATAACGTTTTATTCATAGTCGTAATAATTTCTAATAGAAGTTAATGTTATAATAATTTCATAGGCAGTATTTCTAACGGGTAAAACAAAAGGTAATGGAAGAAAATTCTTATCGCTTTTGTACTAATGTTCAGTGCAATAATGTGTTAAATAAAACCTTAGCTATTACAATAATAAATAGTCAGTGAAACACGCAGCATGGCGAGACATGCAATATTGCGAAATAACACTCAAGCACGCTTCCCTGTAACGCCTTGCGTTTGTCTTAAGTTGGTGTAAAAATATTACTACAAACTATTACTCCGGCTGTTCGATTACATCAATACAACTTATTGTAAACAAACAGCCTTTTCATTCCCCGTTGGTGGAATCAGACGTCTTTTCATATCCTGTAACAATGTTAACAGAATTGCGATTTATCATTGTCAATTTTACCATTACACCATATAATTATACCATTTACTCGAATCAAACGGTTTGCGTCTACTTTCCTAGTGCGAACCGCCAGGATTTTGAACTTGCAGATGTTTGTGTTTCCTGCGCAGTATAGCCTGGAGGTCTTCAAGTGACGGGTAAATAGGTACCTAATGAACAAGTGCGTCTTCATCGTAGGCAACATCGCTGCTTAACATCAGGCAGGATGGTGGGCAAGGCGCTTGTCCAATGCGTTTAAAAAAAACATTTGATGCTGCAAGACTTAATTCATACATCCAACTTATTCATTAATTGATTCCTAGCATTGTATATGTGAAAGGGTTTTCAGAGTACTAACTCATCTTAGACCGGAAAACATTGTTATAGTAGAGTAAGAAAAAACAGGGAATCCAAAAACTGCAATACTTAATTAAGATCGTGCCTTTCTTCTTCCTACTACGCGGGAAATTACGCCTAATTTTCGGTAAGACAACCGAAAATAGGAAACATTAGCGTAGAAGGCCAACTGTGAACTTGGTGTAGGTATATGCGCTAACGGAAGCTGTTATTTTGTGGGTGCATGTGGTCTCTGGGGTTTATCCAGAAAAATAGAAAGTTGTAATTTAGGATTGTAGACTTAAGATCTTATTTTCTTAGCTACCGATACCTAGGTGCAACGTAAATAAGCCAACCAAGGTGTTTCCAAACGTCAGTTCGCAAACATCAACCGAGCCTCGCACTTACTTATTGTTTCCTGATTAATTAGCCTTGAGGTACATGGATGACCGCTCATTGCTTAACGGTATTCAAGAGGACCTTTAGAACCTGGTACGTCGCACGTACAAAAGTACCTACTCAAGGATACTAGTCACTAGCAAAAATTTACGAAT
>SJJU01033173.1:0-10029 GCA_012932125.1 Conopomorpha cramerella | reverse complement strand
ATAAGAAAATTACATATTAAATCGAATACTGAACAGACTTACTAATAGAGATTCAGAAATAATTATATTATACACTACATAGACAAAAAGCTATATACAAATGCTCATGTGTCGCCATAACTCATATCAGAAACTTCCGACTGAAAAATCCAAGACCAAAAGTTATTGGAGATTACTAGAGATTCATTTTTTTTTCGTCTGAGTGATTTCAGATTTCCCTTTGTCACGGTACTGACTTACTCCTATCTATTATATCTCCTTTTATTTATTTATTGGTTTTCATAGACGTTCTCCGGTTTCGATATTGGTACTCTGCACACTACCTTCCGTCAGGACATCACCAATTTGTTTTGACGCTCTTTGAATATATAATCTAGAGGATATCCTTTTGGGGCGATTTATACTCACCCGTACTCCGCACATCGCTAAAGCTATTTCACAAATTAACTTGCACCATCCTCTCCATATGCCCAAATAACTCTTCACTACACATTTTAAACAGCAACTTGATCATATCACACTATTCCTAAATATGTCTTCAAATATTATGGATAACAAAAACCTGTCTAGTGAATTTTCATCAGTATTCTGAAACTACCCTCAAGTAAATTTAGCCCGCGTGCTCAAATTTTGTGGGCTAAGTTGACCCTGGAATCTTTTCCATACATTTTGGTAGATAAGAGACAGAATTAACGTGGTACGCAGCTTGCTTTCTCTTTCGGTCTGAGGTGAACAGACTATAATTATTATTTCAGAATGTTTGCTGTTATAATAAACGGTAGACACACTGGTATATTTTGTATAAACATATAAACTTTTCTAAAAAAAATGACAAGTACTTCTTAACCTGCATTTACCTGTAAAGGTTCACTATAAAGACAAATAAACCTGTATCATATTAAAAAAGTATTACTAAAATGGAGTTATTGTAAAACACTAGGTAGAAAATATAATACACTTAAACGCTAAGATTATAGTCTAAAAAAAATGCCTAGCAGCAGATATCAATATCTGAAAAAAATACATTAGATCGATTTCGTTTCGTTTCGTACCATTAAAAAA
This sequence comes from Conopomorpha cramerella, assembly GCA_012932125.1. Lineage (NCBI taxonomy): Eukaryota > Metazoa > Arthropoda > Insecta > Lepidoptera > Gracillariidae > Conopomorpha > Conopomorpha cramerella. The sequence goes on along the minus strand of SJJU01033173.1, from coordinate 8,967 downwards.
AGACACTACTATATAGTCTGTGAATGGGGATTTTTTTTGACGTTTTTCTGACAGATTTCAGGCTAAGAACTGTCATTACTGTCAAACTTTGTTTGGAAAGTATGACAGAAATGACAGTTCTAAACCCGAAAATCCGTCAGAAAAACATCAAAGAAAATTCACCATTAATCGACGAACGATTTGACAGATCGATCTGTCACTTTGCTAATGTCACCGGGTAGAAATTATTCAATGAGAGAAATGTAATTTCAAAATCGAATGAAATTAACGAATATACGATAAAACTGTCAAATTAATGTATAATATCCTAGACCCAGATAATGTCCACATCATCATCATTAGCCACATAACGTCCACTGCTGGGCGAGGGCCTCCGCCAATGACTCTGTCAATGGCACGCGGGTTGGCGATCGCAGTGGTGTTGTGGTTTAACTCACAGAGATCGCGGATGCTCGTCCTCTGGAGGGCTCGCTCCGTCGACTCGCACAGACCACGCCGCCCCACTACAAAAATAGTTGGGCTAGGATGGTGAAACATGTATTCTATTCACCACACGGCTAGTCAGATAATATTTGTCTAAAAATGCATTATCCGTTCATAATACGAAGTGTTAAATCGTTCGTCGAATCAATGAACAGACTATACAGAGTGTAAAAGGGCATCCAGCAATGGTCTTAGAAACGTTGTTGAGATCGTCAATATGAACTACTTTTACTGTGGCGACAATGAGGGAAAATGAAAAAAAAAATCATCTCCAGACAAAATAAGACAATTAATTGCATCCGGATAGCATTTTATATGGAGATGAATTGTCGCCACAGTAAAAGTGGTTCATATGAACGAACCCAACAACGTTCCTAAGACCAATGCTCGGGGCACTTTTACACGCAGAAGACATAATCGCCTCACTTCAAATAAATAAGCAGATACAAATGCAACATTCAACATCGACACTTATATACGTAGTACAAAATTGTTACAAAAACATTAATGGTCGAAAATGGCGTCGTAAAATGTCCATAAACGTACGATACCTGATACCTGATCCCTGAAAACAAATTGCTCTAGAAAATACGTTTGACATGTGCCTAGCGATCTGCAAGATAGAAAGCACATCATACGTTTATCGTAGAACAAATACATTACTTTCATCTCCATACCTTTTGATTGTTTCACAAAATTTCCAGTGGCACATAAACGCTATCATATCATAAAGCTCCATTTCCACTACGCAATGGGGAATTTTCTTTGACGTTTTTCTGACAGATTTTCTGGCTTAGAACTGTCATTGCTGTCAAACTTTGTTAAGAAAGTATGACAGAAATTACAGTTCTAAACCCGAATATCAAAAAAAAATCTCCATTGAAATATGTTATGACAAAATACACTTGACGAGTAGAATTTGTTCAATTCGTTGAACAAAATTATGATTTGAGATAAATTTACAGAATAACCCTATGCTGAACCGGAATATACCGATTGTAAAAGGACCCCGAGCAATGGGCTTAGAAACGTTGTTGGGCTCGTCAATATAAACAACATTTACTACGGCGACAATGCGGAAAAATGTTTTTGCCATTGTAAAAGTTGTTCATATTGACGACCCCAACAACGTGTCTAAGACCATTGCTCGGAGTCCTTTTACACGCAGTAAATAGCATCAGCTGTCTTTCTTTCTGGTATGTCGCAGGAGCCAAGATTTCTATCCAGGCTATAAGCTAGCATCTTGTAACTGAAGGCCCTTTATTGACATTCTTAACTTATTACGCTAAATAATGGTCGATGGTTCTTTCTACCCTCAGACCAAAAACAATTAGACTTGCAATTCGAAACTGACGTTTAGAATAAAACGAGACAACGATATGATAAACATGCAGGAGTGAAAGAGTAAGAGATATGTATCTTCTGTCCCTTACGGCGTAGCAGTGTCGTGCACACCATATAGGCAAAAATACACTGCCTACCTTAGTATTTTGGCTACCCGACCTAATAATAGAGTTACTAGATCTTTTTTTGTTACACTCACGACATACTAACGAAGTCCTATGTTTTGCGGGTGAGTACATAGGACATTTTGTAAAGACAAGTTACCTATACATAGGTGTCAATCCTTGGGGATTACTGCCTACCTTGTCGTAAAAGCCAGTGCACGCCACTGCGGCGTAGCAGGGTATCGTATGCACTTCTGGAGCCGAACTAGTGTCACTTTACTATATCCAACTTCCATACATGCATACATCCGGGGACGATTACTTTTGTTTTTAAAGTCATAAATGACGTTCATTAAGCTTTGTGTTATGCTACTGTATATCTGTATGTTATAGCACTTATAATGATGAAATAAAGATTTTGACTTTGACATATTGCGGCTTGCAAGTCTAATTGTGTTTGTTCTGAGATCAACCCCCTTTTGGAGACAATGGACGAGTGTGTATGTACCTATATGTAATATCCCTATGACGTTTCTTCGTCGTCATCGTCGCTCGACTGGACATCGTACGAGTTGATTGTGATACGCGAAGTCTCCGATGACAGATGAGTTATCTCAACCTGGTAATGAGAAATGTGTATTTAACATAACATCAATGTTTTGCTGTGCGACAGAGACATCGCTATATCATCCATCTAGCGCTATCCCTGTCACACGGTGAAAACAATATTACTAGAAGACCTCATGGTACTGGGCCAGTATTATCCCACACAAAGAAACAGTCGGCCAAGATTCTTCTCCGCCATGTTAAGGCTGAAATTCATTAGACATTAAGGTTCATTGTTTACTTGTTCACAATACTGCGTGTAAAACGATCCAGAGCAATGGTCTTAGAAACATTTTCCCCACATTGTCGCCATAGTACAAGTTGTTCGTATTGACGAGCCCAACAACGTTTCTAAGACCACTGCTCGGGGTACTTTTTACACGCAGTATAACAAGTTCACCTTGGTGATGTTTTAGTGACACAGGAAGTGGCATCAAAACTGACAGATTATACTTGACCAACCGTATAGGTGTAAAGCAAAATGCATTTGACATGGTTTCTTTTTGGTCTTTATTTTCTCAGTAACGCGCGGAAGTATTAAATATTAAGAATTTTTATTAATGTACTAGCTGTCACGGCAAACGATTCTTTTGCCGTAGAAATATTTGTACCTCGTGTATTGGAAGAAATACACCTTGTAAACCTTCCTTGGACTTCCACGTGTAATTCAAGATCAAAATTAGCGAAATCAGTCCGGCCGTTCTCGAGTTTTAGCGAGACTAACGAACATCAATTCATTTTTATTATTATAGAAGATTCTTTTATTGTATTTATTTACTTATTATCTAAAACTTTTGTTGCTCTCACTACAATATCTTTACTACAGCTTTGGAATCAAAAACACGAGAACAAAATCTGTCATATGGCGGTTTGAAATGTTAATAATCGAATGAAATTAACGAAATAAAACTAACTAACTACTACTGCATACTCTCCTACCCAAATTATGTATTTTTCTAAAAATCATAACACGAAATATAAAGTTGTTCGTCGGTTATTCGTACCTATTATTGAGAAAATAACGACTACAAAGAAACCATGTCAAATGCACTATGCCAAGGTCGCGGTAAGCCAAGTGTCATGCTGGATTTTTCACGTAACTTTTAAATGTTCAGTAATTTTTCAGTTAACTCTTTCCCAGACAGTAAACGCCTATAGGCGTCATAACAATAAAACATATATTGTGTCTATTTTACTGTCCGCCAATGTCTAAGTAATTTTAATTGTATATCAAATCTCAAAGTTTTAAAAGGTAACAATTTAGAAATCTCTCCACCTTTAACTGGTATAAAAGTGAAGATGAGAGATACGAATGTTCGAAATTTCATTAAGACTAAAGAATACGATCTCATGGATAGCCTTGAATCTACAACCTTATAAAACAACTATTTAAATTCTATGTTTAAAATATCATCACCTACTAATCAATGTACCACGGGGTATTATCTCTCCGTAAAATAAATTAATTAAAAATTACTTAATAACTACTAATTATTGGACTAGTCAAACCAGCATGACACTCAATTGCGTTTGTAATAAAATTAATTAAAAATATTTCGTCAAGAATTTTTTCTTTGTTTGTTAATGATATTGCCAAAATGAGGCATGATTTTTGCGCAATTCGTTAACGACACGGCCAAAATTCAAGTGCAATTTTTACGACATACAAATTAAAAAGTCAGTAATTTCTTGACAAAATATTTTAATAAAAAATAAAAGGGAAATTATGAAATTCGTGCGAAATTCAGGAAGAGATTCGGTTGGATAAATTGGAATGGTTTCGGGAGAGGATTTTTTATTACGTTGTACAATATCTTACTCTAATATTTACTTTATCACCAGGCCAAAGGATGCCAGTTTTGATCCAATGACATCCAATAGTTACCAACTGAATTATATGAGTAAGTCATGTAATTAACGATAATTAATTGTTACATCACCCCCATATCTTGAAGTCAACAGTATGTTAGAAAGAAAATGATCTTAAAATACATCAATTGAAAGTAAATAAAAATCTCAATTAACATAAAGCTGAAGAGTTTCTTTGTTTGAACGCGCTAATCTCAGCAACTACTGTTTCGAATTGAAAAAATATTTTTGTGTTGAATAGATCATTTATTGAGGAAGACAGGCTATATAAAATTATTAATATTATACCCAAATTCCCACGGGAACGAAAAAATGCGAGAAACACCGCGCGGTACAGCTAGTAAATAATATTTATTCAAATGTTATAGTACATTTCCATATAAATATAAATACCATTAAATATTGTATAGTCTGACCACAAACATTATACTTCGCCTTAGGTATTGCGCGGAGGTAGGAAGGCCGCTGCCACCATCGGCGTTGACAACTGATTCATTACCCACCTCCCAGCGCAATACCTGAGTTTACGGGTTTGAATTTACTAGTTAGGTAGTATTTAGTAAAAATAATTATCTTTTCAGATGCAGTTTATACATTTACGATTTAAAATAATATCGTTGCCACAACTCAAATGTATAAAATGTATAAATTTAAAAATGTATAAATTAAAATAATGCTTTCAATTGATTTATAGACATTTTTCTATTTGATCTTTTTTAGTATTTTTTATCAAGAAAAGTAGGATTAGGGTTGTTATGGTTAATGGATTAGGGTAGTTTTAGGATTTAGTGCATGATTTAGCCCACAATAAAAAAATACAAATTCCAATCCATTTGTTGCATTATTTAAAATAATTTTCTTTACCTCTTACAAAGGATATTTTTAATAATTTTTCAATACTTGCGTTCTAAAATATGAACGACGAAGAAAAATATTTTGATTGAAATTTGCACCTTTTTTTCATCATATTAATGTATTCAAGAAAATTATTTTCCCATTATTGAGCATCTTACCTCTGTTAATGATCGATCACCATATTAGCACTATGTTATTGTAAGCATTTGCAAGCGAAGCGCTTTTTTAGAAAATGCTTTTTATCTTTCGCACTTTTCAGCCGGGCATAAAAGGCAAGCTGCAATGAAACTTCACCGTGGCATGGAGGAAGTTAGAAAAGAAAAGTAATAAGTCAATATTTTATTAATAACGTGGTAATTTTTTTAATTTTTTTTTTTAGTCAATATGTTGGACCCTTTGGTCTATTTACGTCTATTCTAGAGTATAGTAATTTCGATTCCCGACAAGCGCTTTGACGACGAAGTTACAAATGTGTACTTTGTTCCTTCATAACATAGAATTTTAGGTACTTAACATGGTATTAGAATAATGTGTGTGTGTTATTGTACATCTAGTTAATCAACTATAAGCATGATAAAGATTTTAACAAAAATAACAAAAAAAAAAAATGTATAAATATATTTTTGTAAAAAAACACATCGACATTCAAATTTCCAAAATGTTTATTCTACATTCTTATATAGTTAACAACAATAATATACAATATTGATATAATAGCAACAACGACGAGTTAACAAAAAACTTAAGTTTACAAGAAAACTATTTTTAGTATTAAGGTATGATTTTTATGTCAATTTTGCATCGGTGACACCATCTGTAGATCTCAACAAAAAATATTGTAGAAAAATATACTTTTTAGACTTAGAAAATATATACGGTTTTCGAATCACAACGTCTGACTAGTATTTCGGAAGTTGACGGTTAAAATTGTATTATAAAATCAATAATTTAGTCCAATTTTGTAGCTGGTTTTGGTAGCTGGCTTCGGTACTGGAAAGTAAAACCCTAAACTAATTAAGGGCCTAACTTCGAATAACCCCTACCAAATCCGGCTTCGAAATGGGTATATCTAGGAATTGCCGCCGCTACCAAAACCGGCTTCAAAATGGGCCTATCTAGGAATAACCCCTACTACCAAATCCGGCTTCGAAATGGGTCTATCTAGGAATTGCCGCTGCGACTAAATCCGACTTCGATATGTACCTATCTAGAAATTGCCGCTGCGACCAAATTCTGCTTCGTAATGGGCCTGTCTAGGAAAAATATCTGCTACCAATTCGGCTTCGAAAAGGGCCTATCTAGGAACTGCCGCTGCGACTAAATCCTGCTTAGTAATGGTACTATCTAGGAATTGCTTCGAAATGGGCCATCTAGGAAAAATCTCTGCTACCAAATTCGGCTTCGAAATGGGGCTGAGCAAGTTTTTAGACACCAAAAGGTGCATATGTAGCTCCTATTGTGAACAGTGAGTTGTTATCAACGATGACAAATAAGTTTATTTCTCGTTTGTATCTACAGACGTCACCGAAACAAAACATCGAAAGGTGAGTTATTTCTGAAGAATTTTCTCTTAAATTTTATTGTCGAAAATGTGTTTGACACATATCCATATCTATAATCTGTTTATTTATTTGACAAATGTTTTCACATATAGATCTGTCACTTTCCGCACGGCACAGGTGCTCATGAGGTGAAGGTGTTGAAACGTCTAGCAAACAACGAAGGTATGCTGAATGCTTATCTTTAGTTAATTTTCACACCGTAATATCCGGTTTAATCTCTTCATATAGCGGGAATACTGTTGGTATATTTATGCATTTAACATGCAGATCTATAGTGGTTGCTTATTTTCAGCACGATGGACCATTGAGTTTTTGACATCACAAAATGAGCGGCAATGGGGAAGAAAACTCACGAACCAATGGCGCTTTGTACGCTTGCCCCAAAACAGCACGATTGGTTGATCCATTGTCACCACAAGTTCATGTGACAGGTTGCCTCATTGGTCCATATGGGTGAAGCGTAAAAAGCGCCATCTGCATTTAGCTCTGCGTTTTCTTCCCTATTTCCTTAGGTCACTTTTTTGCACGTAAATTGTCCTAAGGAAATAGGAAAGAAAACGACTCGACGACGAAAACGAACACATTGTTTTTGTCAAACCTATTTTCACTGAGAAAATTCTTCAGAAAATCTGCCCCCTACCCTGAGGTCTTATAGTAATATATTCTCGCTGTGTGAGAGGGAAAGCGCTAGACGAGTGGTATATGTCTGTCACTGTCACACAGCCTAAAAAATATTACTTTAAGGCTTCATGGTACGGGAGCCAGAAGATTCTTCTAAAAAGATACAGTATAAACATTAAATAGTAGGTACATATTATGTAAATATATTCAGGGGCACAGTCGACCGGTCTTTTGCAAAAAATACTTATTTTTTTAGTCTATGATTTGTGTCAAAAACTAAATTAACGATGTTGTGAAAATATCATTTTAAGCTGAAGTCTACTATTTCAGTAGACCCTAGGTGTACCGAAACGAAAAAAAAAATACTTTATCAGCTGAATGAGCTGTACGAAGAGATAGAATTAATTTTATTTACACGAATTATTGCAGGAACTACACTCGTGAGCGAAAATTCCAGGTCATATATAAAACTTCAGTAAATGAAATAAATCGGGAGTAGTGGAGAAAGGGAAGAGAGGCCGTTGCCCTGCAGTGGGATCCCGTAGGCTAGTAATATATAATATAAATGATATAATTCTGGAAGTAGTAATATTGAAGGCAACAATTCTTTAACACTTTCTATTTCGCTATTTTATTGTCTTTAAAAAACAGTTTCTTTTGCTCAGCTAGAGCTGTCCTCGATTGAGAGATATTTAGATGTGTTGTTTGTGTACACAAAATGAATTATGGTTCTTTGTTAACCACACCACTAAAACGCCACACCCCCAAGACCAAGTAATGTTGGATTTTCAATACAACATATCCTGAGCTCTGGGCCGAGAGATGGGCGAGAATTCAAGTTATCCTTCAAATAAGTAATACTTATTAAGATTACCAGTGTAGCTTGGTCTTAGGGGTGTCATTTTGGTGGTTTGGTTACCAATTAACGAAAATTATGTGTGACCCGGATTTTTTTTTGACATATTATTTTATGGTTAACTGTGCCCCGGAATATATTTTAATTTGCTACATTGTTGTTGATAATGCGTTCACAAAAGCTGATTGATTAATAATTTATTTATAATAAATATATATATTCAGTAAAAGCGGACAACTGATTGCTTTCGTTAATTTTGACAACCTTCAAATATCTATATATTTTTTTATTAATAATAATATAATTTTATATAGAATAATATACATCATAGCGCGATCTGAAGAATCGAATGTGACGAAAACCTTCGAATTGGTACCGTTGGCCAAGAAAGTGGTTTGATGACACCTTCCTTTGTCACTAAAACCGTAGAGCAAGGTAGACTCGTTATACTGAGTGTAAAAGGACCCCGAGCAATGGTATTAGAAACGTTGTCGGGCTCGTCAATATGAACAACGTTTACTGCGGCGACAATGCGGGAAAACGTTTTTTTATCTCCATAGAAAATTGGCGGTGATTAAACATTCTTTTTCATTCTTTCCCATTGTCGTCACAGTAAAAGTTGTTCATATTGACACGAGCCCAACAACGTTTCTAAGACCATTGCTCG
>SJJU01033165.1:0-11701 GCA_012932125.1 Conopomorpha cramerella | reverse complement strand
GCCATAATACCCTAGTTTGGTATAATAGTAGGGTATAGTTAGAAGCAGAAAACAGATCACAAACACAGAGAGTGCTGCTGCCCGGCCTCCGGAGAGTTCCCTCGGTCGACTGAAGATGGGAAATGTAGGGCTGGGGTGGTGGCATACACATGTATTCTACTAGACAGAACTAACGGCTTGATGGGCCCGTTGGTGTAGTGGTCAGCATGTCTGCCTCTGCTCTGTAGGGCCGTGGGTTCGATTCCCACCGCTGACAGGTGCTTAGGTGATGAGCTTTTAAGTCCATGTTGGATGTGTCTGGGTGTTTTATTTAATATATAAGTATGTAATTAAAAGAAAAAAAAAAGTATTTAAGTAAGTATATTTCGTTGTCTGATTTCCATAACAAAAGTGCTTTAGCTACTTAACATGGGATGAAGGCAATGTGTGTGTTGTTGTAAAATGTTTATTTATTTATTTATAACTAACTAGTACAAGTGTAAGAGGCAAATTAGTTTTGCCAGGATTGTGATAAGTGGTTGTCCGTGATACAGAACTGAAAAAGAATTAAATGGTATGACATAAAAAACCGCCCCTAGCATTCTGTAAAAAAAAATATCAAAATTGGTTTCGCTTAGTAAAGTACTGTACTGAGGTAACAATTATAAAATATATAAAAAGTATGGAGTACCAGCTAAACGAAGTGAAGATCACAACAATGTATCTAAATATATAAAAGGAAAAGTTGACTGACTGACTGACTGACATATCAACGCACAGCCCAAACAGTTAAACTTAGGCACTTGAAATTTGGATCGGACGTAGCTTAGTTACCATAGGGGTGCACTAAGAAAGGAATTCCAGAAATTCCCACGGGAACGGGATTTAATGAGAAAGTACTTTGTCTGAAAAATCTAAACCGTTCAAGTTAGTCGTTGGGATGCAGGTACTACTAAACTACGCGAATGAAATCGCGGGGCGTTCACTAGTAAAAAATAAAATCTGTTCACACAGTAAAAGTTGTAAAGCCATATTTTTTTATTTGTTTCAGAATGGTTCACTCGAATGTCAAGAGAAATAAGATGTCGCGGCATGACAAAGCGAAGAGCGGCTTTGTAAGTATACTTTGTTATTTTCTTTATTTATCTATAGCTATAATAAAAATAATAATTGCTGTTCTATAGTCTCGCTAAAACTCTAGAACTTCTATATCGATTTGGCTAATATTGTTGTGGAATTATTAGACATAGACATTCATTTATTTTTGCCAAAAAACACACACAAACAATAATTCAGTACAATGCATTACACATACAGTACATGTTAAATGCAGCATTCCTATCTATCGTTCCTGTGTCTGTCAGCATCAAAGAGACGCCGACTCAGCATATTGCCACGGTTGCCCGTGACGCTGGTATTCTGCCGGCACTCGTGAGTGAGGAGAGATTAATAAATATATAAATAAACTAAATATTGTAACACAATTTACATATTATAATAAAGGAAACCATAGTGTGTCGATAAAGGCTTATTGTACATTGCACAAGCTGGGGCTTAACCAGAAAGCAAGCATGCGCCAAAGTGTCCGCCAAATTATTCGTGAGGTTTTTTAAACCAGTACCAGTCGCCCGATCTTTCGATTTTTGACGTGTCAACGTTTAATAACTCGACACTGCGGGCTGCATGCACGAAAAATATGACGTCATTGTCTCGTTCCACTAGCGAGTGTACCACTACTGCGATGTTTGATGGTGTCACCTCAGGCTACCGTCAGTATACTGACTTTACAGGCATTTTTTTGACGTTTAATCCGCCCAAAAGAATACTTACTCTTTAATTGATTTTGACTTTTATTACCATATAATAGAGTTTAAAAAACTTGTCAGTCTCAGAGTACAGTGGGTGCTAACGGGTTAATAACTCGACACTACGGGCTGCGTGCACGAAAACGATGACGTCATTGTAGTCAGGGGTAGTCGCTTCCACAAAGTAAATTTCAAATTGTGTATTGATTATATTTGTTATGTGTAAAATACTCTGCAAAAATACTATGTTACGATTAACTCATTAATAAAGAATTTTATTTATTATTATTATATTGTCCCGTTCTACAAGCGAGTGTATCTACTACTACTGCTATGTTTGATGACGTTACAGACAACCACTTTTTAAAGTTCTCCTCTTTTTATCGGGTTTGCCAACATCAAACCCTGATCTCCTTATCATGGGAGTTTAAAAACTAGGGAAATATCTTCCTTCCAACAAAAAAAAAATCAGTTCATAATCTACGAAGTTATCCGCGAACAAAAATACAAAATGTCATTACTGTCAAACTTTGTTTGGGAAGTATGACAGTAATGACAATTCTTAACCTGTCAGAAAAACGTCAAAGAAAATTCCCCATTGGGAAAGATTCCTTTTTTGAAGTCGCTTACAAAGAACCTACTTCAACTAGTAAAATATGACAGATTTGACGTTTTCTCATGGACTCCATTGTCTGTTCACCCTCTCAAAAGTTTTTAGGTGACAAAACCTCTTTTTGAAGTCGGCTAAAAAGGCACTGGCAACATTGTTCATATCTTAGACAGACATTAGACGCTCACGCAAGCGTCATTCAATTCCATTAGTCATGATTTATGGAATGACTCATCATCAGCCACATAACGTCCACTGCTGGACGGGGGCCTCCCCCAATGAGATCCGTCATTTGGGGTGAAATGCCAGTAATCGCCACGCTTGGCAGGCGGGTTGGCGATCGCAGTGGTGTTGTGGTTTAACTCACAGAGAGCGCTGCTGCCCGTTCTCTGGAGAGCTCCCTCGGTCGCCTCTTACGACCCCCATGACGGGAAAAGTTGGGCTGGGGTGGTGACACATGTATTCTATCCGTCAATCACAATCATGACTGTGGTAAAACTGAGATCAAAACGTATCGTATAATGTCTGCCTTAGACTACCCCGACAACGTTTCTAAGACCATTTCGCAGGCTTTTCACACTCAGAACGGTGTCTAGGTGTTTTTCTACGTACCTATTACCCTCGTACAAAAGCCTTAAATGAAAGAAACACACTATCGTTCCTCACAAATGAACCTTGAAAATTTATCGGCTGAACGTTACAGTTTCTTTATGCTGAAGAACTATGTCAAGTTTATGTACCTACATTTTATGTGTGGAAGTCGACATGTCGTGTGCGCGTGATAGGTACCTACCTTCTGAACAAGTGTGCTCCATCGTAGACCACATCGCTGCTTAACATCAGGCAGGATGGTGGTCAAACGCTTGTTCATTGTGTTTCCTTGCGCAGTACAGTCTGAAGGTTCTTCAGTCACTGTGTGTTGGTAATTAGTACCTTAATGAAACAAGTGTGTTGCTCCATCGTATAAGACCACGTCGCTGTCTTAACTATCAGCCAGGATTGTTAGGTGTCAAACGCTTGTTCATTGTGTTTCCTGCGCGGTACAGTCTGAAGGTCTTCAAGTCACTGGGGTGAATAGGTACCTAATGAACAAGTGTGCTCCATCGTAGACCACATCGCTGCTTAACATCAGAGAGGATGGTGGTCAAACGCTTGTTCATAGTGCTTCCTGCGCAGTACAGTCTGAAGGTCTTCAAGTCACTGGGGTGAATAGGTACCTAATGAACAAGTGCGCTCCATCGTAGACCACATCGCTGTTTAACATCAGACAGGATGGTGGTCAAACGCTTGTTCATAATGTTTCCTGCGCAGTACAGGCTGGAGGTCTTCAAGTCACTGTGGTGAATAGGTACCTAATGAACAAGTGTGCTCCATCGTAGACCACATCGCTGCTTAACATCAAGCAGGATGGTGATCAAACGTTTGTTCATAGTGATAAAAAAAGCGTGTGTGCGACAGGGAAGGATGTTGATGTTGTTCTGCTCATCAAGGGTACAAACATAACTGGCTATTTCAAATAGCAAATACCCTGTGACCTTAGAGCAAACGCAACCAGACTTGTAAGCCAGGTTCACTCTGTCTCTTTTCCACCAAAATATATAGGATACTAGCTGTCCCGGCAAACATTCGTTTTGCCATAATAAGTCGCCTTTGTACCCCGTGTATTGGGAGAAATACAACTGGCAGGTGGATAAAAAATAGATAGTAGCCGATTCTCAGATCTACTGAATACGCATATAAAATTTGGTGAAAATCGGTAAAGCCGTTCCGGAGGAGTATGGCAACGAAAACTGTGACACGAGAATTTTATATATTAGATTATGTACACACATCAAAAGTGTCTAGGGATCAAGAACATATTTAGCTCAAAAAAATCTAATTTATTTAAATCAAATCTAATCTTCTGGATTGGTCTCCTACCTAATTCCCCATGCCTGTATCAATGACTTATCACCACATTTTGTATAAGTTATGAATGAATTCAGTTTTTGTAAAATATATTCTTGACTAGCTGTCCCGGCAAACATTTCTTTTGCCGTAGGAAGATTTGAGATATTTTTCAATTTTCAAAAGTTTATATCTCTGAAACTATGCATCTCCTCAAACTAAAACTTTACAGGATTACCATTTACGTATGTACCTTTCTGCTGTAAAAATTTCATGACCTAACTCAATGGGCAATATTGTACAGTTTAGCCGTAGTTAATTTTCGCGCTATAATACCCGTTTTAAAATTGAGTGCGAGTTTCCTTAAAAATAGTTTTGTTCACTGTATGTATACTTGCACCTTCAATCAGTCTCTTATCCACCAAACTGTATGTAAAACGTATCCACACTGTTACTTTTAAGCAAATGGGGTCAGGACCGTGAGAGGGAAGGGGGGATCAAAGGGAGATCTTTAATCTCTGCCGACCCCTCCGGGAGACAAGCGAGAACTGTATGTGTGTATGTTATATTAGGCCATAGTAGTAGCAAATAAGTTTACCAAACACGGTACGTTTCAGGCAAACAATACTTCTTGTTTAGTACGAAAATACGTCTAGACTAATACACACATGCAAATAACACCCTTAAATGCATGATAACATAACGTTTACTTTCGCGAAATATCGTATGGATAGTAAAAACGACAAGCAATGGTACACAATCTAAAGAAGACACCAATTTCGATTGACAATTCATAACGTCGAGTAATTGTTTACATAGATGTGACGTAATACAACCGAGATTCACAGCCGTACAATATTGAACCGCGTTGCTAATAGATTTCTATGCAATGGAAGGTCAAAATGCTGTACATAGGTATGTATGTGCTTTAACTGGAATTCAGTTTACTATCGCACGATTATGTTTCAATGTTTTCAGTATTCAGCCAGTCAGATGTTAGGATATCTGTCAGTGTGATTAGCGATTTCGCGCGATACGGTCGTGACAGTGAAAAAAAAAATATTAAAAAAAATAAGTGCACGTAAAATTGTACGTTACGAAGTGTACTAATTCTATTATGTGTGTAAACTATATTTATTAAAGTCATTTAAAGTGTATAGTGTTAGGATTGTAATCGCAACGCAAAAAAAATGGGTGTTAACCCTCAATCAGACAAGGTTAGGTGTGTTTCTGATGGATTTTGGACTCTATCGACGTTTGTTATTCTAATTACCGACCAATCCATCACATAATCCCGGGTGATGTTTCTCATACATTCTAGATTTAAAGTATAATTTGAAATTATTGTTTAATGTTTAAATAGGTAGTACCTGGACGACCGAGCTTCGCTCGAAGTAAAAAAATCGATTATTTTCGTTCGATTTTTTCATAACCCCATCTCTAGTTACTTCAAAACCAAAACGTCCCCCGCACCATCCTACGTATAGCATAGTATTACTACTCGGCAATATATGTCAGTAAGAGTCGTATTAACAATTTGAGCAATTTTTCATGCCCGAAACACGGTTGGAAAGATGTTTTCTAAAAATTAAACCTAGCTAGATCGATTTATCGCCCCCAAATCCCTCTACATACAAATTTCATGAAAATCGGTCAGCCGTTTCCGAGATTCCAATTATATATATATATACAAGAATTGCTCGTTTAAAGATAAAGATGTGTGTGTAGTTAAGTAGGTACGTTAAGTTTCACGAAGGTCCTAGTTTTCTCAGTTTTGCAGATCTGGAAAATATCACCACCAGTATGTTGTAACTCTACCATCCTTCATACGTGACAATATTGTGTTAAAAACTTTTTAACTCAGTTCCATATGAAAGACATTTAAATCGGATTAGCAGTTCTGTAGAAAATTGCATACCTACATACAAGGACTAAGCTAAAAACTAAGCTTCTTAACTAAAATAGGTTTGCTTATAACTAGTATTCAAGAACGTATTAAGAAATAATTGGGAATTGTTTTCACGTTACGTTAGACACATGTGAATTACGTTAGATATATATGAATAAATAATCAACTTTTTGTCATCGTCATCATCATCATCATCAGCCGCATGACGTCCACTGCTGGACGAGGGCGTCCCCCAATGATTGCGATGATAATTTCGGAGGGAAATGCCAATAATCGGCACGCTTGGCAGGCGGGTTCTGTATTCGTCTGTGGTCCAGGTGGTCGGATACTTGACTTGTAACCGGGAAGTCGCGGGTTCGAGTTCGGCTACAGGACGTATACCAATGGGACTCTTTTTCAGAGCCTATGTACGCAACGCAACGCTCGTACGGTGAAGGACAACATCGTGATGAAACCTTCACACCGCAAGGTGTGTGAACCCTATAACGGCCACGGGCTCACCCCCTGTCACGTTGGGTTAAATACGCGCGCGTGAACCGTGGGCATTTGCTTATTAAGCAAGTGCCTGTGCCTACCCTGCTTTGGGATTAAAAGGCGTGAAGTGTATTTATTTTTATCGTTTTTGTCTGTATTACAAGTAATCGTCCATTTTTCATTAGATTTCTCTGACTCAAACGTCCAGATATTGTTTTTACGTACATATGTGCCAGTGTTTTTGAAGTTTATCTCGTAGATATATATCTATCCATATTGTCTGACTCATTCAGCATCGATAGAGCGGATATCGCTGAAGATAGAGACTTGGAAGACATTAACCGACTATATCTACTGTGAGATAAGGGCAGGGAAATTTTGAAAGAGAAGGGATAATGTAGCAATCCGTCTTAGTAGTTTTCGAATGAATTCGTAACAATATACACAAGTCTTTGCTCTTTATAATCTAATACACACATCAAAAGTGTCTAGGGATCAAGAACATTTTTAGCTAAAAAAAATCTAATTTATTTAAATCAAATCTAATCTTCTGGATTGTCTGGATTGTAATTCGACATGCCTGTATCTGCCTATTCTATATGCCTGACTTATCACCAAATTTTGAATAAATTATGAACGAATTCAGTTTCTGTAAAATCTATTCTTGATTGCAATCTTATAAAATGTACTTGATCCCTAGACACTTTCGATGTGTGTATATAAAATTTCCATGTCACAATGTTAGTTACCGTACTCCTCCTGAACGGCTTT
Organism: Conopomorpha cramerella; assembly: GCA_012932125.1. Taxonomy (NCBI): domain Eukaryota; kingdom Metazoa; phylum Arthropoda; class Insecta; order Lepidoptera; family Gracillariidae; genus Conopomorpha; species Conopomorpha cramerella. Next base: position 4,266 of record SJJU01033165.1, on the reverse strand, counting down.
ACCGATTTTTACCTAATTTTATATGCGTATTCAGTAGGTCTGTGAATCGGCTGCTATCTATTTGTTATGCATCCACCAGTTGTATTTCTCCCAATACAAGGGGTACAAAGGCAACTTATTACGCCAAAACAAACGTTTGCCGGGACAGCAAGTATTGTTATAGATGTAGAAACGATATCTTATCTAAAAGATATCTTATAATCATGACAAGTTCAATGAATCAGTTCACTGACTGCAGTAGATATTGTCAATATCTGGATTCGGTGACACACTTAGGTGTATATTTGAAATTGCCGGTTTATCATTGTTTTCATACATCAAGGAAGGCGTTGGACTTCCTATCCTCAACGGATTGACGCGTCATGTTTTTTTCCAATTCAAATGCATAGTTTGTTTGCGGAATATGGAAACAAATAAGATGTGTTCAAGCCATTTCCGAAATATTATTTGGCATTGGGCATTAAAATGTTATGCATTCACCTAGTACAATAAATAGGTAGGTAATTCTTAAATAAAATGTCAATACATAACAATTAAAATTCTAAATTATTGTCGTCAATAAATTCTTTGACAGTGTAGTACACTTTAATTTTTAAAAGTAGACGCAATTTTCTTTAAAACACCTTAACTTTTTCCGCATACAGTCACACTTCACGACGTACATAATGATTTTAAGAAATACATCTGTAATTCAACTGTCTATGTATGACACCACTACCAATAGGAGAAAAGGCACACTTCACAGGCTTTGGGCGAAGAATAATGGTCCTTAAGAAGTCCTGAAACTCAATCAGTAATTAAGCGCATATTCCCATGAAACTATTGCGATGTTAAGCTATTGAAAGGAAATAACAAGACATATAAAACACTGAGAAATGTTAATAGAACTGACTTTTAAGACAAGGTAGGCAATAATCCCCAAGGATTGACACCTACGTATAGGTAACTCGTCTTTACAAAACCTATCTTCCCACCCACAAAACACAGGACCTTCGTTCGCCTATGTCGTGAGTACAACAAAAAAAGATCTAGCAATAACTCTATTATTAGGTCGGGTAGCCAAAATACTAAGGTAGGCAGTGTATTTTTGCCTATTGGCTATGTGCGCGACGGTGGCGACGCGTAGCGTTTACAACATCATTTGCGGAAGCTGTCAAATAATAACAATGTAAACATTGTTAGTTGTCTTTGCAAATATAAATAAAACCAAAGATTAAAATAGTATTGTTAACAATATTATGTAAGTGAAATTTATTCAATAGTTTGCAAAATTAATATAATTATAAAAACCGGGTTTGAAACTATTACACATAATATTAGTTTCCAACCACAAACTGAGATAAAATGCAATAAATGAGTATTAGCCGAGCATATAAGAACGCAACACGTTAAAAAGTTAACAACGCAACAACAGTCATGGCCCATTTCTTTGCTTTGATTTTGTACTGCCATCAACACTTGACAGCTGATCATCCGCATTTGTTTCCGATTTCTGCCGTGTTGTGCGCTGCGGTCGTTATCTCTCTGCCACTACTCGCTTTGCACATAGCCAATATGGTGTGCACGCCACTGCTAAATGGCACTTGTGACATATTTCAGTCCATGACAGTGCGTATTTATGCTATGTCGTGTCACTCTTGACTTACATGCTAGGGCTGCGCGGGACAATCCTTTAAAAAAAGGATTTTACAATTCAACCTTAGATCGAGACCTTCAAAGTGTTTGTTTTTTTTTACTTGAATAAAAGTATTAAATATTTGCTATTCGTGACATGGCGATAAAGAAATGGCCGTGAATATTTTAGTCATCTCGGTGCGTTGTGTCTTTCACGTAATATCTATTCGGTATGTTATGTCTAATTTCTGGAACGGATCATCATCATCATCATCAGCCCATACTTGTCCACTGCTGGACATAGGTCCCTCCAATTGCACGCCATCTGTTTATGGAACGGATAATCTATCTATACTATAACTAGCAAACACGGCGAACTCCGTTTCGCCACCAGAGGGCTTCGTTTCGTTTTCCCGCTTTTCTGTTGAAATTTTTCTTAAATTTTCTTTGCTATAAACCTTACGGAACCTTTCCAACGAATGCAAAACCGTGGAAATCGGTTCGTGCGTTCTGAAGTTATAGCGTCACGGAGGAAAACCCGACTTATTTTTATATAGTAGATAAAACTGTTCAGGGTCCAAAACTGTACATTGATTATTTTTACGCGAATAGAGACCAAAATCCATCAGAAAAATACCTAACCTTGTCTGATTAAGGGTTAAATTAACTTTTCTAAGACCATTGCTCGGAGTCCTTTTATTTTAGTCCTTTTACACGCAGTATGCAATATCTTAATCCTTACTTCCTTACTAATATTATAAATCGGAAAGTGAGTTTGTTTGTTTGTTCCGCTTTCACGCCGTAACTACTGAACCGATTGCTTTGAAATTTTGCATACGTAAAGTTAGAAGTCCGGATTAAATAATAGGGGTTTTCATCCTGGAAAAAATGATATTCCCGAAGGAAACTTAGATTTTTTCGTAGAAATGATAAGTTTTCTTATAGTTGTCCTTTATACCGCAATATAATCGAAGTCCACGCGGGCGAAGCCGCGGGCGGAAAGCTAGTCTATTATTATATTAAAATCAAAGCCACTTTTCGTTGTCATGTCATAACTCCGGAACGGGTGGACCGGTTTCGTTAATTCTTTCTTTGTTGTGCTTATTAATTGCTAGGTGTAGTACACATGTTAAACATACGCTTTTTAGAGCATTTTGTACAAGTTTCTACACCAGCAGCTTGTGATGCAACTACACACAAAAAACTTATCGTAGTCTTAGGGTTCAATACAATAACGCATTCAGGGTGTTGATGGGGCTGCCTCGCTACTGCAGTGCCTCGGGAATGTTCGCTGAGGCGAGAGTGGCGTGTTTCCACAGCACAATGCGCGCGCGATCAGCGTCCCTGTTGCGCCGCGTGCGAGCCAGCTCCAACAGCATCCTTATGATGATTGCTGGTAGGCTAGACTGTGCCTACATCGGGCATTGTTGTGATCAACATAGAAGCCAGCAAATTATTTTAGTGTAATAAGTAGTAGAAATAAGTTTTTTTGTATTTATGTGTATGTTACTAAACCTAGTATTAAGTGTAAGTACTAATAAAATATGGGCCTTTGTTACCCGAAATAAATGAATTTGAATTTGAATTAATGACAGCAGAAGGTTCTTATGAAATAAAAAAATGTCATCCACTGCTGGGCACAGGCCACCCTAGATATTCATATTAATAGTTAAGACAGGACAACGTCTATTGAGTCCACTAGTACACAATAAAGCGTTCAATCATTCATTCAAGTTGAACTGTGACTTAACCAAACTAATAAATATCAACAGACTCATAATGAAGGGATAATAAATATATAAAACAGTGTATAACAAGTGAAAATAGTGTGAGTGAAAAGGAAGATTGTATAGTGTTATTCTGTGTATAACTTTATACAACGATGTATAACAGTTTGCCGAGGCTGAAGAGGAAGCACACGTGGAGGAAGAGTGGGGTAAGCTATTATACATTCATCATCATCATGACGTGTGATAGCTAGTGGAATGGTGTGGACTGTATGGGATGTGAGTTGTAGAGATAACTTACCTACCTAGTAGGCGGTAGCGAGCACCCTGTGATGGAAACACAGCTTCAATGGAATCAGAATTAATTATATTTTCTGTAACTAACAAAATGTGGCCAATACCGAGGCACAATCACAACTACTGTTTTTGACTTACAAACTAAAAAAGGAATACAATGACAGATATCGAAATATAAATGACGTATAAAAAGTAAATGTGTAAAACTATAGAGGCTGCTCATCAGCCAGTCGCCAACAACGTGCACTGCTGGACGAGAGCCTCCCCCAATGATTTCCATGATCATTCGGAGGGGAAATGTCAATAATCGCCAGGATCAAGAACATTTTTTTAGCTCTAAAAAAACCCGTCGTAAACTTAATGCATCTGAGTTAATTCACCTAGGTGCATTAGATATACTTTTATTTAACTTAAAACACCTGGGTCTAATTTATTTAAATCAAATCTAATCTTCTAGTTTGGTCTCCTACTTAATTCCCCGCGCCTGTATCAATGACTTATCACCACATTTTGAATAAATTATGAATCAATTCAGTTTTTGTAAAATATATTCTTGACTAGCTGTCCCGGCAAACATTTGTTTTGCCATAGGAAGTCGCCTTTGTACTTCGTGTATTGGAAGAAATAC
>SJJU01033152.1:0-15045 GCA_012932125.1 Conopomorpha cramerella | reverse complement strand
AGTTCTACTTTTGGTATCCATTTTCGTGGCCGACCTATACCTTTTTGTATTAAATCTTTTTATTCGCTAAAATAAAGATCCACCGTTTACCGTCTTCACCCCCCGCTGTGTGGTCTGAAGGCAACCCCCAGTAGTCTATAAGCCAAGTGAATCAAAGTTCAAAGATTTTACCAGCGCTATGGTGACTATGCGTTTTGAATTTGTTGTAATTATTTTCTATGAGACTTTAGCGAAAATACAGCAGACGCAATTCAAGTTATATTGTTCTACACCTATTTCAAAATATTTATTTCTAAAATATTTAAGTGTATTTAATATATTATGTTCCATAGTTTAGTTTCTCGTGAGAAAAGTTCTGTGGTGACCGTATTAGACACGATACTAGCATTGATGCATAGACTTCAATGTGTTTTGTTTGATACATTTAAGAGGAATTCTGTGCTGTCTTTACTTATACTAATTGTATCTCAGTTGCCTTTATTCTAAACTGTTGTTCTATTATTATTTTTACGTAGTTCGGTTTTAGGGCCGCATTTAACTGTAAAACGATAAATATCTTTAAGGAGCGTCGTAGTCTCCTTCAATGTTTAATACACCTATCTCAAAATACGATTTAAATCAATGTCACCCTACAATTCAATTCGCAAGGGATTACGCTAATAGAGTCTACCGACCGTCGGTCAGCGGGTGTCTGTGTTGCAACGGTAACTCTTACTGAAAAGTAATACGGGTCATTTTCGTACAAGTTAGAAAAAAGTGCGTCGGTACCTGAGATATTGAAAATACATTTTCTGCGCTTGACAAGGCCATTTCTTTAAGATCACTCTGACAATATTTATTCTATTGTAATGTCCACTTTAGAACCGTCGCGTTATTGTCAAGGAAATGACCAGACCGCACAAAGTAAACAGGATGGAAAAAAAATAACTTTTACTTTATAGTTGAGAGTTGAAAATTGTTGTACGCCTAGCATAGCTGGACCTTAAAGCACCTTCTTTTTATTATTATATTTTCGGGATACCGTCAATTAGGCTTTAGTCTACGTTGTCAGAAGTATGTACCTATATTACCACATACATGCTTAATTTTGAGAACCTAATATTGTGCAATGAAATTAAATAATTTGAAATGATTTTTTTCTGTAGCAGTTTATATAGGTAACGGATCATCAAATACTTCAACTACAACTAAGGTATAACAATATGCTGAATTACTATTTTTTTTTTAATTAGAGGTACCAAAAAAGTACATACACATAAGGTTGTCTCCACACTACATCGCGTATTAGGGCACGCGCCGACGAGCGCAGATTTATCGGACATAATTAAAAAGCGGTGAACGGTGCGTGCGCGAGCAGCTGGTGTGTTGCGGCCGGACATGTCTTGATACTTTATACTATGTATTAAGATATTATTGTTTATATTTTGTATCATTACTGTACAGTTCAAATAAATTAAAGTAGCAAAATTTTTATCATAATACATAGTTCAGTTCAGTTCAGAAAATATCTCATACGTAAATAATTATTTAATCCAATAAAGTACAAAAAAATACACAGAGTACTTATAAAAAAAATAAAATGTCTAAATTAAATATAATGGGCAGGGGATATATGAATGGGGATAAGGTTCGCGCGGAATATGCTAGGACTGTGACAAATGGATATCTGTAGTCTTTGCCTAAATGCGAGTAGGTAAAGGAGTAGGTGGAGACTAGGTTGTGGCGTTATGGCAAATCGGAAACGAGAGTTAATGTGTGTATTTAAAAAAAAAGTGTTACTTATAGTAACTAATAATCATAAAATGTTTTTTAATTACCGTAACTACGTATTTTTTTCCGACATAAACAACAAAAGCTAACAGTACCTACCTACAACGAAACATAAAGTATCAAAACCGTTACTACAATGTACCCTAATCGCGTGACATATCGTGATTGTCTGAGCGACAGATGTGTGGTGGAATGTAATGCACCCGAGGCCTTACAAGACCGGGCCATGCATCGCCACCCTTACCAATTCATTCACCGAGAAGCACATGCCGTGCTACGGCAACCCCCGCCCGGAATCGGAAGTAGGTAGTGGTATTTTTATTTTTTTTTTGCGGTTGTTTTTTGTTTCGCTCATTCGAAATTTGATTTAATTTCGTTCTAATGACGGAGCGAATGCTGACTCGCGATGAATTGTTGTGTTTGTGATAGTTTGGACATATGGTGCTTGTTTTTTTTGTTTGTTTTGTTGGTCGATAGGTAATTATTGTTTTGGCCACTGTATGATATACTTTTATCAGCACGGCCTGCGTAGCATACATAGGTAGACTAAGAAATTGTAACCCATTTCTACAAGCCAGAATCGAACCTGCAACATATAATCTATACTATAACACTTTATCAACAACATAATAACTGACTGCCATATGCACCAATCGAGCCTAGGAGATGTGGTATCTTCTAGTTAATTTCAAATAGGTAGGTATGCAAGGATCTTAAAATTATTATTTACAATTGAATTAAAGCAATAATAGAATCAATGAACTAACCAAAAAAATTAGATACCCTTTTTAACGTTTCTTCGAATCTTTGGAGAAATTAAATCCTAGGTCATTTTTAGCCTCACAATAAATTATGTAGAGTTTAAATGGACGTAAGTAGCCAGTCTCTGACTCAATAATTATTTTCCCACTCCAGCTATATAGCTCACGCTGCCGTACTCACCATGTAGTGGAAGTAATACAGAATAATCATTACATTCCACAACACCAGACCCCAACAGGGACCTATCCTCATGTACGCTCTGCCTAAGAAAGTCGTCTATCAGTTTTCATGTCAATTCCTGCGTCACCAAACCATCCATAAGGTAGAGTTGTTATATTGTGACACGTGAACAATGAACCTAATACCTAATGACATTCATGTGAGTTTCAACCTAAGGGTGGTTGACCAGATTCTTTTACAAGAGAACTTGTATTTTAAGGCTCGTATTCTGGAATTATCAGAAACCTTTGTCTACTCTAAGAGTGTTTGTGAAACCAAACTATGCACAACGGATTCTCGTGTACTGATTATGATGTATTTATCCCTATTCTAATAATTTTTAGCCCCCGACGCAAAAACTACGGAGTGTTTTAAGTTTGACTTGTCTGTAAGTGTGTGTGTCAGTCTGAGGCAACGTAGCTCCCAAACTCAAGTATGTCTACCAACGCCAGGTTGTATGGCAGCCACAGAGGGCGAAGCGTGGCTGATTATGGTAATAGAATGATTTCATACACGGTAACATTGTTAATTGGAGCTTATGCTCGATGTTACGCGTTTGACGCCATTTGGAAATGAACAACACAGCTGTGACTTTAAAAGCACACAGTGTGCGCTAATGCCATCAACTTTCATGACTAAGTAATTAACTTTTTTTTATGATTTGTATCGACGAAATGCGTTTAGTGACTTTACATATAAATGTATGATAATATGTTCAGTGTATCTTACTAATATTATAAATGGGAAAGTGAGTTTGTTTGTTACGCTTTCACGCCGTAACTACTGAAGCGATTGCTGACGAGTTTGAAATTTGCAGACGTATAGTTAGAAGTCTTATATGTCTTGTCACTTCTTTCTTGGAGCGCTGTGCTAGGGGGGCAGCAGACAGCTAGGCACAAAAAGATGTTTTGGAAAAGAGGAATACATTTTGAACAGGTTACTATTTATTATTTCATTGCTTCATTCTTTATTTTGATTTGTGACACTATGTCTTTAAAAAAAATGTATTTTCCTTTTCCTTCCTTTCCTAATTCAATTTTTTTAATGCAAGTTCAACGCGCGACAAGACGTGTCACCGAAAACAGGTCACAGTGGCGTGTAATTGGAGAGGAAATACCATTGAAGGTGAAGGAATACCATTAATTAATTCCACACTGTTGTGTAACACACAGATTTCCATGAATTATATAAAAAACAAGCCGTTTTACCGAACAAGCCCTCAAGATGTTTGTGTATAGATGTCATCAAAGTACGTTCCTTCGTTTTTTTTCATCATCAGCTCGTGTTTGTCCACTGCTGGACATAGGCCTTTCCAATAGCACGCCACTGTGACCTGTTTTCGGTTTCTCCAGCTTCTGCCATCCATCTTACGCTTATCATCAGTCCACCTTGCCTGAGGGCGTCCTACACTCCGTTTGCCGAGGCGCCGGTCTCCATGAAAGAACTCGTTCGCCCCAGAGGTTCTACTGCTAATATGTAACAATGTACATACGGACTCTTTTTACATAAATCACGCCTTCTCAGAAACAATATTAATAGTAATTACAATACAACTTAATACAAACGCGCATTTAAATATCGAATTTACATACACAAACAAATAACATTAAAAGAAACGAAACAAAGATCATTCACCCGCATCAAGACTAGTATATATTATACCATCGGAACAAAAGCGTAAACAATTTCACCCAAGCAAACCCCAAGGTCAAGCCAATGTCAGCTGTGCGGCGTAAGGTGCTCGCCTTAAGGTAGGCCAGGGTGTCTTGAACCCCCTCGAACGACTTGTTCGCCAACCGTAAGGTAACTGCGCCGGTGTCTCAATCAGCTCCCCTATTAAAGAAAAGGGGCCGATATACACCTGTTGCACCCTACTTTATAAGCCGTACTCGAGTGTTAATGGATAAGAAAGGTCGCCATTACTTATAAGAAAATGAATTTCGTTGTTTTTTTTTTTGGTGTAGAAAGTTTGTTTTTTATGAGGTTGAGTTATTGTTTTGAGGTCGTGGATTTTTTTTGGGGGAGTGAAACGTTATGATGTTGTTTTGTGATTGTGGTTTTGCGTTTGATTAATCTTCATTATATTTATTTCCGAAACTTAGGTACCGTAAGGAGGCACTAAGACAGGACTCCCACGGGATTAGCGGTAAAAACTTTTTGCAAGCAAAATCTGAACCACATAAGTTAGAGGTTTGGAATTTGGCATCTTGGTAACTATTAGATTGTAATTCATACGGAAACGGGAATATCGTCAGTAAAACTCTAAGGCAGACATTAGACGATACGTTTTGATCTCAGTTTTACCACAGTCATGATTGTGATTGACGGATTTCCTATCGTTTAATATAGTGAATGATGTTTGAATTAGTATTAGTAGCCATTCCATAAATCATGACTGATGGAATTGAATGATGCTTGCATGAGCGTCTAATGTCTACCTAACAGTGCGTAAGTCAAAAAAGCCTACTTTTCAGGAGAGCAAAATGATTGCGTAAAATTTTTGCTAGCTACATTAGAGATATATATTATTTGGAAAAAGTATTTAAAATCGTCTTAATAAAGAAATAAAAGTCGTTTTATTTGAGAAACATTTATTAATTAAGAGTTGCCGTGACGAATGGTATGAAAAAGTAAAAACCGCCAAAAAATGACTTACGCACTGTTAGAACTTCACTGACGATATGAAAGTTTCTTTTGTATGTAATTCCTAACAGTATAAGCCTCATGGATTTTGTACCTTTGTATATAAACACTGTTGAAAACCAAACCAACGCGAAATGAAATGGCGGGACATCCACTAGTTAAGTATAAGTGATCAGTGAAATAATCCGCTATGATCTGTGCGTGACATTTCGGGGTGCATTCGTGGAGACCATTAGGTGCAGTGAGGGGATTCACCACAACAGTATTGGGTTACAAAACAATATTACCTATCACAGGTCCTACGTCAGCTGGGTGTCTATTATGACAGCGTCATGGCTATGGACATCGGGTAGCTTTTCTCACTTTTGTAATATTCAGATCATTTGAAGACAGTTGTGAACAATGCTGAGATATTTTTTTAAAGAAACACGCACTGGTATTATATTAAATTTTAAAACGGGATTTACGCCGCGAAAATTAACCAAACATAAGCATTCAGATAATGGTGAGGCTGTGAAGGTAAGCCCGTTTTAAACTTTTAATGTAATGCTGAGAATATTTGCAGCAGTAGGTACCTTACCTGTGATTTACAGTGCAAACTAATAATACTTCTCAGAATGTTTGTTGCTCACCCAAAAGAAAGCTTGTTTTCGGTCTGACAACGACATTTAACACTATCAGGGACACACCACGCCTCTGGACGCGATAACAATAAAACTTCTTTGTCTCAATTTCCACCACGTGTCCACGATTTTGACATACCTAATTCTAAAAATGTAAATCGTCACGTTATCGACGTACATCAGCTTGACCAGATTGTCCTTATTTAGCGTACGTTTGAACAGCTTTTGAGACCTAACAGAGCAGTGCACTAGTTTTTTTAATGCTCAGTGAAACACCATTTGACCACCATCCTGCCTGAGGTTAAGGACATGTGATCTACGATAGAGCACTAGTGGTATTCCAACTTTATGAACACCAAATCATAGATATAACTCTATACTTTATACACTATCAGCAATAACGATAGCGATATATACGACAGAAATGTATTAAAGCGTCCGGTTGGCTGCAATTCGGGGATTACGCATTGGTCCATTTGCGTAGTAATTATATGAGTATCAATTACTGAATTCTTTTCTTACTTTATAAATTATGTAATATACTTTTATACAAAATCGCGTGTATTTATATAAAATCCCTAATACACTGGTCATACATTTGACAGATCACTTTCAGCCTGACAGTAATGGTACATGGAACAATCCAAACAAAACCAATCAATATAGGTTCATAGGTTACATTCCTTCAACTATTGCAAAATGTATGTTTATCATGGGCATATTTAAATAGCAAAGTAATCTTCTGTTGGAAATCTCCAGTAAAACGACGGTTATTGGCTTTATATGCTACTACATGTATTATCTCTTTTTTTAAGATTTTTTTGAATTGAATTAAAATATAGCCTATACGATATTCCGATCTATGAGCCATAATATTATTATTGTAGAGTTTAATTTAAATCTGTCCAGTTCTTTTTGCGTGAAGGAGTAACACAAACATCCATCCAAATTCTTTATAATATTAGTAGGTTCAGGTCCCGTACCATGAGAGCTTGGAGTAATATTGTTTACTCTGTGTGACAGTGACAGTGGTATACCACTCATCTACCGTCATCCCTCTCACACAGCGAGATTAATAATCATTTAAGGCATCATAGTATGGGGCCAGAACATATTTAAGTAAATCGTAGTTATCAACCGTTGCAGAATATAAATTGTAATAAAAAAATCACATTTCCGATTCCAGTGAAATCAAGCAACCACGTGAGCATTGTGATGTGGCACAGTCGGCACACACCTGCCCGCAGCGGCAGCTGGTGGTCGCGGGTTCAACGCATGCCCGCGACCCGAACATCCCTATTTTATCTCCTGCCATTATGCTAATATTTCGTTCACTATGAAAGGACTTTGTTAACTTATTCTTAAACATACAACTGGATTGTTTTTTTTTTCTATACCTACAGGTTTATATGTGACAAATGCTTCGTCTTTCATGGATCATTTAACAATCATACTGTACGGGGATGTATCAGAAATTCATGCATCCATATATGTAGAGTCATTGTAGTTTTATTTAGTTAGTTTTCACGTCTCCCTCTAAAATTTAAACCGGATATTACGGCGCGAAATTAACCAAATAAAAGCATAATTAACCAAATGTAAGCTGAATACACTCGGGAGCAATGAAATCGACTCAGTATACTACTGGTTGCAGTAATAAAATGAGCCGATTTCATTGCTCCCGAGTGTAGCTTACCTTCGTTGTTTTAATGTTTTCATTCTATTCAATTACAATAAAATCCACTTAAAATACATTCAAGGATCCGTCCTTCTCAACCACACGTAACCTATTTATTTAATGTATTTTCTTACGCTCATTTAAGCCTGTTGTTCTGTTAAAGATAACCCTTATTCCTCGAACAGAAGACCTATGAAAGTAATTTTCAAGTTCTCCAACACAACAAAAAGTATCAGATATTTTAAAAGCAGACAATCAAATAAGTACCTTATTTAGGCACGACTAAATTGTCCTATCTGTTGAGCTCCGTACTTTCTTTAAATTAGGATGCCTGGAAGAATAAGGTCAGTGTACAATATAGAGTACTAGTGGCGAAGCTAGGTACGCCGGTAGTACAAGACAAGCCTATGCCAGGAATATTAACAAATATTTTCAAGGAAATTAAGTAGAGTAGGGACTTATTATAACTCAAATAAGTAAGACAAATAAAAAATCTAAATAAGGATTGGATAAGTGCCTATTTTTCACTACCGGCTTACCTGCTAGCGTCGCCACTAGTACCTACCTAGATTAATACCTATAACCAATATCTACGTTAGTGACTTATGAAAGGACATGATAAGAAAACTAAACTGTATTACCGCAAACGTCATAAGTGATTAGAGAGAGAAGCTAAACATAAGAGCCGATTTTAATAAATTGCATTGATTAGAGAGAGAGAGGAGGTAGTTTTCTGTGAAAAAATAATTTCGTAGCAACGCGCAGTCATTACCTATGTTATTAATTGTTAATTATTTTTATGATCAATTATTTGTTTGTAACACATTTGTCAGGTCAACTATTAACCAACATAATAAAATTGCGAACATATTTTTACAAGCATTAAAAATACACCATGTTTTCTGATGATATTCCGACCAGGTTCAAAGGGAATTACAGTGCAGTCATACAAGTACCCCTCCCGGTTGCGACAGCATAGAAATGTGCGCTGAGAACTGGCAGTAATCCCTGATGGAAACCCCGAAATTGCATGGTGTACGGTTAGCGAAATAATTTCTACTAGTAAATAAGTAGAAGATATAAAGACTGTTTGCTGTTTTTTACGATTATAGGCATTTTAAATGTATCCTATTCAATGTAAGAGCGGAATCCCCTAACACAGGTCTATTATAACTTAAAAGCGGATTTCCATGATTAATTAGTTACAACACTTGTCTTATAAAATAATTTTGAAATTTTGAAGTAAGTATATTTTTTTAACATCCCACAAAATAAATTAATATGTGAAATCTAATTTATTTAGGATTTTGGTATGTATGAGAGTTTGGGTTGGATTACACGCACGCAGAGATAAGAGAGGCACACACTAGTTCCAGCATTTTATCCCCTGCTACCTGAAACTACCCCTGCAGGTGAAGTTTGATGGTGTTGAGAAGTCAGAGGCTGAGAAAAATACCGAAAAGAGTAAGAATTCGTGGTTACTCTATACGTATTATATTCTATATTTGTTCAGCAAAGTACTGGTTTTCCGTATCTAAGGGAAGGGAAGGGAGGGAGGCCGATGTAATAGATTTTCATCTGGGAAACAGATCTCCTGAACACATATTATTTTTTATTTATTATACATAATTTAGTTATTTGAAACATTGAATTTAATTTAATATTACAAAAGTTTATTATATGTGACTTTGTTTGACCAGAGCTTTACTGTCATAAATGTAGCATTTATTAATCTTTATGTAGGATTTTATTAAATGAAGTGTACTTGCACACGAACCTAGTCAACTATAAAATTTTTTGTCAGTTTAGTTTAGTCTTTAGCTGTTACCTGATGCAGTATTTGATTTTCTATAAAAATATAGCTGCTTATACTTTTTTAAGCCCTTAAATAATAAATAAATTAATATTTTACAACAACGCACACATTGCCTTCATGCCATGTTAAGCACTTGTTTTAGGGAATTCAAACAACGAAGTTTACTTGCTTAAATACATTAATTACTAGTACTATTTCAAAGCAAATTCTCTAATATTCATTAACTGTTATGTTCTGTTGTGAATACACATAGTAGTTATGTAAACTGTACTCAAACAGATAAGGTAAACTGAAAGTTAAAATCACATAAAATAAGAATATAAAATTAAAACATTTAAGAAGTCACAGAACCACTGCCTACCTATAGGTAACTTACGCCACTTAGTATCGCGCCATTCTTTCGCGTATTGTTTACACTAAAAAAAACATGAATATTCAATTTCTCGACTTGTTTTGCCGACAGTATCAAGGTGCGTTATCTCGTAGGGGTTACGACGAAGCGCCTGCGCGTGCGCGTGCCAGCCACGCGTCGGGTCACGTGTTCGATTCCTGCGCAGGCGACTGGGGGTTACCATGACGACATAGTTTAGCAGCGTGTACTTACCTAAGTACCTACGCTATTGGTCGGGTTTAATGACCGGAAATAAGGTGGCGTATGCGTAAAAGCTTCTGGGAATTTTCTAATTGCATTCTCCTTTAATTGTGTTACATTTTTTCCCTTGTCAGATTGATTTTGGAGTTGCAGAGCCTACGTTTTATGCTAGAAGAATAATAAAACACTAACAACTCTACTACTACGACTACAAAGTTTATCGGGTTGGATACCTTTGGAGATATAGACAATGCTTTCATCTACTAAATCGATGCCAAGGTTCCTTTTAACCTGAGAGTTGACATTCCCATCACCCAATACCTAATGCATTTTTACCTCGCCTCTGTGTATTGGGAGAATCTGCCTGTCTGTGTAACTGCCTCCTATCGGGTGCATTTCGGAGAGTGTGCTACGGAGTTGCATAGTTTAGCCCCATCGCGCTTTTACAATAGTACATCCAGGAGAACGGCAAAACGTCATCCATTCCAGGTGGATATACCATTTACTGGAACCAATCGGTTTGAGTCTTTCATAGTGCGAACCACCACGATGTGGGATGACTGTGTTTCTTGCTCAGTACAGTCTGAAGGTCATCAAGTCGCGGGTAAATAAACCTATACCCCTAATGAACAAGTGAGCTCCATCGTAGACCACATCGCTGCCACATTAGGCAGGATGGTGGTAAAAATCTTGTTCATTGTGTTTAAAAAAAAATGCATAAACGTACTTAAACCCACGTTCATTATGCCTAACAGGTTCGACACAAGGTTTGGAAAACTTACAGATTTACAGATATCTAGGATATAGTTGATCTTTTTTTTTGTCCTGTGGCTCTACCGGGCCCTGTTGTGCCCAGTATCACTGCGGCCATTGCTGATCTATTGTGATCGCCACCTGGTTAATCATTTAGAGTTCAGTATCAATTTTGAGCGCCTTTACAAAAGTAAGTACTTTTTTGATACTGAGATTCACCACCTCACCTATTTGATCACTTAGGTCCTAGCATACCTAGGGGTTACATGGGACCTATATCAGTGATTACTGGCCAATAATACCTTTTGTACTCCGCATATCCCGTAGGCCGCGTTTTACGCTAAATGTCGGAAGAAAACATATGTTAGCAAATGGAGTATGTCACAGTGACGTGCACACCATATAGCCAAAAAGACACTGCCTACCTAGATATTTTGGTTACACGACCTAATAATAGAGTTATTGCTAGATCGTTTTTTGTCGATCACGACATGGGCTAATGAAGGTCCAGTGTTTTGTGAGTGAGTAGATAGGTAGTAGGTAGGTATATTTCGTAAAGAAAAGTTACCTATACATATGTATCAATCCGTGGGGATTACTGCCTACCTTGTCGTAAAAGCCAGTGCACGCCACTGGTATGTCAGGTACGTGTCAAATGGAGATCTGTGATTTTTGCCTACCTCTCCGGGAGACAGGCGTGAAGTGTATGTATGAACATATGATATAATATTTATTTTTATTACATCACGTACAATCTGATAAACCGAACGAATAAAATTTTGCCGATAACAATTTTTGTTACAAAACATTGTTGAAAGTAAGGTAGGGCGGGCATTGAAGGGTCATAGGGGCTCTCGTAGGTGCAATGTGGGTGCACCTTGTCAGTCACAGAGTAAAAATCCGAGTGTGCTTTCATTACCCTACACACCTGCGGGCCCGGTGTATGCTTATGTACAGTCATGGATACGTCTAACGATTTTACGCACTGTAATTTGGCCTAGCGTTTCATATAACTTCTTATAAAGTAAAGCTCAAATTGGTGTAGATCAAAGACCTTTGAAGTATATACCACGCCACGTTACCATGGCCACAGAGATGATAAACATTTTTTTTTTTCCAATATAGTTCGATTTTCGAATTTAAATTGATGTTACGCTTTTAATTACTACTTTTTTTAAATAGTTATTGTTGTCAGCCAGTTTTTTTTTACATCAACGTGGTTGGCGTATCTATTTGAACTTTATTGAATAGTAATCTAGTGTTTCTTGAAGTTTGTACGAATCCTAGTGGATTCATCTAGAACCTATCTGGAAAAACCTATCAGAAATACTAACTTCTCATAACCGGGTATTGAAAGGTTTTGGCCAGAAAAAGTTTTTCTTTGTGCTGTTTGTGTTAAAAGATTTTCTTGTTTTTTTTTAGCTTTGCAAATGCATTTATATTTTCTACTCAAAGGCATTCCAAAAATAGGCTATTAATTACTTACATAGTCAAATGATCATCAAATCTGTCTCTAACTATACTTTTCAGACATATGTAAGTAATACCGCAGGAGATACCTACATGTATTCCAGATAGTAGTTTCTAACTTCCCTTCGCATAAAAGTACTTACATACCTATATTTTATTTTATCAATTTTGTTGACAAATGACTCCGCTTCACACCTTTTCTTCGCAGCTTACTCCTAAACGTCCTTTATACCAATGATACAGTAATAAATCTAGGAGACAGTATAATCACGACATTTTTTAATACGGTACGGAAAAAAAACATCATACGCTGACTACAATTCCATACAGCACCCCAGTTTTTGGCAAACAATAGGAATATTTGAACAATAGGTGGCGCGCGCATCTGCCAAAATTACTGAGCGGTGATTGGCTGGCTAGGTCGGCGCGTGCGCTCACCCCCGGGCGCTGATTTCCACGCGCACCGCGATCGATGGCATTACTGTACAAACTGTGATAATAATGGCATTCGGTAATCACCCCCTAGTTGAATGCCAACGCAGCGTTGACGGTTGGTGAAATCACATCGCAAAACAAACGAAATTAATGTTTTGCGTGTCACATCTCGCGATGAGAAGTGTTCTGAAAAAAATAAATCTGTATCTGTGAAGATAGTGGGAAATAAAGAAAAGCAACTATAGACTTAGTAATATGATCGTTGGTCCTCTATCTCGCTTTTTTGTTAGAAGTATTTTTTAAGAAAACTGCTCATAATATGATGCTTGTTTATCGAATTTGCATATCCTACACAATCATAAAGCTAAAATATAATGGAGAATCATATGATGATGGAGTTGAAAGATGGCCATATGAACTCAGTGAGTATGACTCACGAGACAACCCTGTCATGTTTGGGTTCGTACGATACGTCAAGCAAGACACGTGCTTCGAATTTAAATAAAGCATGTTTATAAATAAAATAAAAAATAAAATACTTTTAATTTATCAATATAGTTGTTTTATTTTTACAAAACACATAACATGACGTTAATCCTAAGCGAGATGGACAGAATTTTTCATTGAATGTAGTATTCACTTGGAAGGGAATGGTAGTATTTGGGCATAATACTCGAGACCTAGAACGGCTAGTTACATCCCTCTCTATACAAACACAAACAAATTATACAGGATGAGATCGGATTCACGATCCGACTATTCTAATTCGGTAAATGGTTGCCACTCTAGTATGTAGTACATATTTTGCTTATCTATAATATAAAAAAAATATTTCTGTTCGTTAGTCTTGCTAAAACTCGAGAACGGCTGGACCCATTTCGATAGTCTTGAATTACTCTGTCTTAATTAGTCTGACGTGGAAGTCCAAAGGAGATTTAAAATGTGAATAAATATGCATTTTACCCTTTTAAGAGAGCTTCCTACGGCAACTCGTTTTCCCGGACAGATTCCTGAATAAATCATAAATCGTCACAAAAAGAGCTGTACTGGGCAACGACTACATCAGTGTCAGCCCAAATATATCCACTGCTGGACATAGGCTTTCCAATTGCACGGCACTGTGATCTATTTCAGCTTCTCGCTTCCAGCTTCTGTCAGCCATGTTGCGCATATCATCAGTCCACCTTGCATCGGGCAACGACTTAGATACAAAAATCCGTCGACATGAGCCCGATAACATCATTGTAGAGTGACGTACAGTAGATATTTGTCACTGTAAACACCTGCACGTACAATTTGGAGCATAATTGCATCAAAATACTTACTGTAGGGGCAATTAAACCCTATGATGCTTTACGGGAACACTCCACAACACGTTTCCCACCCTATCGATATTGCATACCCTCTATTAATAGGAAATACCTGTGCGTGTGACATTTTTTTTGTTTAACACTATCGTGGATACTTAACATCAAACAGTGGACGTTTTATTGTTATCACGTGGAAAGGCGGGACGTGTCCGCGAAAGGGTTTTGTACGTAGTTTTATAATATGAAGTGTGACATTGTTTGAGTTTCCCACACGGTGAATGTGCATATGGAAATTGACCAATTTAAATTGGCCTTTATGGATGCTTTAATATAGAAAGTTACAAAGTTCATAACACCTTGTTTTGTTTAATAATTCTGCGTTCAAACGGAGAATGTAAAATGCTCTGAGTTTAAACTGAGCTTTTATTGTATAGCAAAGTTTTGCATCGGAAGCTCAAGATGAAGTATTAAGTGGTGTTTTGAACGCGACTGTACTCGCGTCCTTTTGTGAGATTTTTTATGGAACAAAGTTGCAGATTATGCTGATGTTTCATGATAAAGTGAAGTGTCATTAAGTGAGACGCGGATGGTATGGGAAAATAATATCAAGTAAAAAACTATGTAGGTAAGTACTTACTTACTATACTTGTGGTGAAAATATAACTATGTCGACGTACCCCGGCGAAGTTACCCGCAGTCAACCCCGTTCTCATGGTATATTCGTACAAGCTAAATATAGCTTTCAATCCATACAGTATACGTGAAAGAGTAACAAACATTCATTAAAAAATTCGCTTTAAGACTCATCCGATTGCCGTTTAGAGAACGTTTTATTATTATTTATATTATTACATTAAAATTAGATAGATAGATAACCATTTATTTAGATCACATGAAACACGTAGTAACACAAAAAATAAAATTAAAATAACAGACAAGAAATAGATAGTCGATTTTAAAGTAATATAAGTCCA
>SJJU01033143.1:0-13126 GCA_012932125.1 Conopomorpha cramerella | reverse complement strand
TGTTGCAAAGTTCACATACATCTAAACAGTCTTGCAAAAAACTTCTATAATTTTACTATCATAAGTATTGCTTTATATAAAACTTGCAATTAGTGTAAACTCACTTGGAATATTTAGCGCAATTTTGCAGCAAGTTCTTGCTTACTGTAAACTGTCTGGAAAGACCTTGCGCGATAATACTTTCAGAGCACTTGCAAAGCCAACTTCTACAAGAAACCTTGCACTTAGTCTAAACGTAATAGCAAGAACTTGGTCAATAACTTGCGGCAAGAACTTGTTAGTCTAAACCCCGCTTTAGTGACACAGGAAGTGTCATCGAAACTGATAGACCATTTTCTTGGCCGACCGTACACCGGCAAGATGCAGACAGTACTGAAAATCGTACTTCAATGTACACGATTCGGGAAGTCCCCCGCGGTCACGTATCTCTATGTCCACCAAGGTACGACAGCTTCACACGAAAAGTCCATTTGCAGATAAACCCACTCACTGGCACACTTTGGTCGAGGTATAAAGTCCTATATCCTATTGAGCGTTACCAAATAAAAATGGAAACGTTAATTTATTACATATTTTTAATACTGACCCGCAACTATATTATGAGATTGACTGGTAAGGAATAATTTAGTATTAAGTCCACCCATTGGACTAAAACAGTCCAAGCTGGATGTGAGAAACCGAAAACAGATCGAGTGGCCTGCAATTGGAGAGGCCCATTTCCAGCAGTGGACAAATATGGGCTGATGATGATGATTGTAATTTCGGTGCAATAAAGTATGAAGTAAATCATATGCAAATTATATGCACTTATTATTTGTCATTTCACACTTATGTGATAAGTTTGGTCTGCTAAGACCTAGGTCCCCTTTAGTATCTAGCCTACGTGTCTTAACTCAGGTTACAAATTATCCCCGCCAATTTTTATCCAGTTTAGTTGTTTTTCCGCAAAGAAGTAACAAATCACATGTAAATTAATTTATAATAATAATAATTTTATTTCTTAAAGTAACTAAGACTCACAAATGTTAGTAGTACACAATAAGCTTATCCTATGTCAGTAACACACGTAAGTATATGAATATTATTATTACTGAACCGCCAGCACAGGAATCATCCAAGCGACAGTCCACAAGAGACAGCGCTGCAGTGATTCATGTACTGACAGTCCAGTCGACTCGAAATTAATCTCAAGATTTAAAACGAGGAAAAATGTTTTTTTATACTATGTTCCGAAATTACTGCACCGACTTCAATTTTTTTTGTTACGGTTGAGACATTTCCCCGTATGACATAATATACTACGTCATTTAAAAACAGCCATTCATTATTAAAACTAACTAATTTAACTGTAATTTATAAAAAACTAAAAATATGTCTCTGTCATCTGTGATGTAAACAGAATGCATCAGTCGCCATATTTCCTGGCATGTAGGAACCGACTATGGGAACTTAGGTAATAATAATAATAATTATTATTCATTTTATTTATATTCAGGCTAGCAACTTGTAATTGAAGCACCATTATTGACATTATTATCTGTTTATTAAGCTAACTATAGCCTTGTGCGAATAGAATACATGTGTCACCACCCTAGCCCAACTTTTCCCGTCGTCGGGGTCGTAAGTGGGAATCTCCAGAGAATGGGCAGCACTGAGTGAGTTAAACCACAACACCACTGTGATCGCCAACCCGCCTGCCAAGCGTGGAGATATTTGGCATTAAATGGCGGAAATCTTTGAGGGAGGCCCTCGTCCAGCAGTGGATGTCATGTGGCTGATGATGGTGATCAAGTTAAATGTGGTCGAAGGGACCTTGTGCCCCTAAGGTTCTTTCTAACCTCATTTTGGGGCGTGAGTGTACGTATGTACAGAGTTGAATTCGTGGGATGGCTACACGATCACATAATTTCAAATATTATACATTGAATTTTCGCATTTACAACACTAGTAGGACTGGATAATGCAAAACTGTACACAATAATGACACTTGCAAGTTTATGTTTTGGTTCCGGATTACTTCCTGAATAATGCCATCCGCTTTACCTCCTGAAGAATAGCAATGTCGCTACATTACAATGTATGTATGTATACGTATGTATCACTGCCAACTCGCTAGTGGCAGATACAACGCAACATCTAATCTGACTGCTGCAGATGGCCGGAAATATGGACGACTGGTCCGGAGTACGCTAACGTAAAGCTCACGCTAATAAGATTACGGGAGTCGGTCTTAATATTATGCTACTATAGTACAGTTTATTAATTGATGGGAGACTTTTTGCCAATATTGCAGTGTTGATTCTGGTCAGGAAAATAAATGAATTCGAACCGGGGACGTTTACTTTCGTTTCTCAAATCATATATGACTTTCATCAAGCTTTATGTTATGTTGTTATGTAATGGCATTTATAACCATGATGAACTTATTTTATTTAATTCTTTAAACATATTATAATAAAAATATAACTAAAAAATATAGTCCCAGATGCTAAAAACAAAAATATTTCTCCGAATTATTTACTTATTTTAATTAAAAATAATGTCTACTCCAATTGTCACAGTCCTGACGAATCTTTTTTATTTCATCCACCTCATCATGCGCGAGTACGCCACCTTTCATCAGTACATACAATCTAGACGATGTACGGTCGGCCAAGAAAATGGTCTATCAGTTTTGATGACATTTCCTGTGTCAATAAAACATCAATAAAGTAAAGTTGTTATATTGTGACAAGTGAACAATGAACCTTAATGTCTAATGACATTCATAATTCATATGAGTTTCAACCTTAGGGTGGTAGAGCAGATTCTTGGCCGAGTGTATTTTTGGTTTGCCTAGAAGAGTACAATTTCAACGAAACTCGAATACGCACCTACATGATTCAATTAATTGTAACAGGTTACAATTAGACACAACATTTACGTTCGATTCTACCAGCATTCGTTCCAAATAGATAGACGTGAAAAGCGATCTGCCAGATAATAGGCATTGGTAAGGGATTATTGGCCGACTACCTAGCAGCCAATTATCGCGCAGTATTGCTACATTCGGTCCACCTAATCCCAAACTGACACGCCAGCCCTTACTTAGGTTACATTATTACTCCAAATATTATACTGCGTGTAAAAGGACCCCGAACAATGGTCTTAGAAACGTTGTTGGACTCGTCAATATGAACAACTTTTACTATGGCGACAATGCGGGGAAATTAAAAAAAAATCATTGCTGCGGGGTCTTTTTACAGTCTGTATATTTGTATCTGTAAAACAAACCTAAATATACCTAGCATAAATCAGCGCACAGGTGAAAATAACATTTAGCTGAGCCGCTGATGATGTGCGGTCGCTGAACCGCTTGCAACTTGCGATTATATCGTAGCGCTAAGTATTCGCACACGATCAAATATGCATACACTCGCATATTAGTAAAACTGACGGCCACGTGTCACGACATTGTTACCAAGTCAGTTATTTTTTGTTTTATTTTCTCTCATAAATTCGCACAGAATGTCAACGGTCGGTCCACCACTGTGTTTATCGAGTTAGGTGGCATTATGTGCATGAAGTCCCCGTTTAAACTGCTATATTATCTAGCATATTCAAGAGCAGTAATTCAAAGCAAACTATCCGACATTATTCTTTATGTAATATTGAATATCATTGATATAGATGTAGACCACATCGCTGCTTAACATCAGGCAGGATGGTGATCAAACGCTGGTTCATAGTGATAAAAAAAAAATAGTCGCGTCGTACTCAAGATCACTTACCATTTTTTTTTATTGCTACGAACAAGCGTTTGACCACCATCCTGTCTGATGTGAAGCAGCGATGTGGTCTACGATGGAGCACACTTGTTCATTAGGTACCTATTCACCCGCGACTTGAAGGC
Organism: Conopomorpha cramerella; assembly: GCA_012932125.1. NCBI lineage: Eukaryota > Metazoa > Arthropoda > Insecta > Lepidoptera > Gracillariidae > Conopomorpha > Conopomorpha cramerella. The sequence goes on along the minus strand of SJJU01033143.1, from coordinate 9,234 downwards.
CTTCAGACTGTACTGCGCAGGAAACACAGACTCCGGCAAGTCGTTCCACATCCTGGCGGTTCGAACTATGAAAGTGGACGCAAACCGTTTGGTTCGCGTAAATGTAAAATATCTGGGTATGAGAGAATGGTCCTATTTAAATATGAATCGCGCCTGTTACCTACCAATGTTGGGGAACTTATAATTTATAGCATCTCTTCATGGACACTTACGCGACTGCTTATCTGCTAATCATCGCTATAGAGTCTACACACATTTCAGTATGCGGGTTTCCTCTGATGTTTTATGACAACGGTATAAATGCGTACATACTTACATAGCAACATATTACATTGGAAAATAAAAAAACAGACACCTACCTGAAGCAGCTCGGCGCAAGCTCGCAAATTCGCGTAATTTAGTTCATACTGCATAATCTACTATATAAAAATAAGTCGGGTTTTCCTCCCTGACGCTATAACTCCAGAACGCAAGAACCGATTTCCACGGTTTTGCATTCGTTGGAAAGATCTCGGGCTCCGTGAGGTTTATAGCAAAGAAAATTCAGGAAAAAATTCAACAGAAAAGCGGGTAAACGAAACGAACCCATCTGGTGGCGAAACGGAGTTCGCCGGGTTTGCTAGTTCATTATAAATAAACCATAATCACCATTGCACTGGAGAAAACCTTACGGGATATACTGTATATAGGTTTTTTTATATAACATTTGTATATAAGTAGTAAGTTATATTACACTAGCTTTCCGCCCGCGGCTACGCCCGCGTGGACTTCGGTAATATTGCGGTATAAAGGAATATTTTTGTTTTCCCTCGGGATTATCATTTTTTCCGGGATAAAAAGTACCCTATTATTTAAACTGGACTTCTAACTATACGTCTGCAAAATCGAGCAAAAAATCAAAGCAATCGGTTCAGTAGTTACAAACAAACTCACTTTCCCATTTATAATATTAGTAAGAAGTAAGATTTGTATATAATCTTATATAATATATAAGGTTTTGTTTTGAAGAAAAAGGAACCGACTAGAACCTGTACACAATTAATACTTTTGTGGTTTTGTCATGGACGCCATTATCTGAACTGAACCAAACTTAATCGCGATCGCACGGGTGCTTCCCGGTGCAGATTTCGATCAAATAAAAACGAACGGTCAAACGTTTGTTCAAAGTATTTAAAAAAATCGGTTCATCATAGTACAAAGATATGAGATAACAAACATAAAAAAAAACCTAATCCTTTATTGAATTCGGTTAATAAACCACAGACTTGTTTCATACATCAACATTGCATGGAACACCCAATTACCGTAGACAGAATATAACCAGCAGTGAATGAGTCATTGAGAGTTGTGAAGCGTGCCTATCAAACTAATGAGGAATATTTGGGGCGAAGCTCTTAAAAACACGGGAATAATTTCGACGATTGCCAAAGCGGCCAGCGAGCGGAGTCCCCGGACGACCCACTCCAATCAATAGGAGGTGTTACACTGTTGGACGAGATTCGCGATTAAAAGCAAACTCATTAGCGATCGTTTTTTTTTTCTCTGTCACAGGAGATGTCGCCAAACAAATTGTCGTAATTCTAAATTAATGATCCTCCCGTCTAACGTTAATGAAATACGATTCCTGTTCTAATTAATGTGTCGTCATAGCACTCTAGATCATTATTCTTACACAGTGCTTATATTAAAATCTGCGAATCTAGGCCAATGTAGCACAGAAGCAGATCAAAGATAGTAACGGATTTGCCTGTAATAATATCAAGAGATGCATCGTCGACTTGTTCGCGTAATAATTAGATTGTAAAGTGCCAACGGTTTACTACGGGCTTTATGTGCATTAAGATAGGACTATTACATGCATATATTATACATATAAACCTTCTTCAATAATCACTCTATCTATTAAACGAAACCGCATCAAAATCTGTTCTATAGATCTAAGCGTATAGGGACAGACAGCGGCAGGCGACTTTGTTTTATACTATGTAATGATGATTACTACGAGTTTTGTTTGGTTTCTAGTAAGAAATATGAATAAAGGGTGCTGATGATAAGTGGCCCTAAGTCGCCTTTAATTGAGGTGTATCGAAAAAATAATAAAAAAAAGAACACTGTCTTGTTGTTAGGTCCTAAATACGTCACCTCATCAATATACACGGTACAGGAAATTATATATTTACGTACTTTGTGATTCTATGAAATGAGTAACAGTACAAATGCGATAGAGGTGCAAATACACATCAAAAGTGTCTAGGGATCAAGTCCATTTTAGAAGATTGCAATCAAGAATATATTTTACAAAAACTGAATTCATTCATAATTTATTCAAAATGTGGTGATAAGTGATGGTACAGGATGGACACAGGTATGGGGAATTAGGTAGGAGACCAATCCAGAAGATTAGATTTGATTTAAATAAATTATATTTTTTTAAAGCTAAAAATGTTCTTGATTCCTAGGCTTTTGATGTATGTCTAAATGGCTGGGAGGAAGACCAACTTTGCGGGTACTGCACGATGCAACGGTAGTTAATAAGCCGGTCATTTATCACTGACTGGTAGCCACAAGTAGAGACTTCGCGACGTAAGTAACCCTTCTTATAGATGTACTGTTACTAGACTTTTCTGTTTGGAGCAGACGCTTGGGCCCTATTTGCAAATTAATTGCGAGTTGGTACGTACAAAAAATTGCGGCCTTTTGATAAATGAAAAAAATAAACTATGTTGAAGATTTTTAATATTCAAGCCGATGAATAGGATTCAACAAAGGGTTGGCAAAAACAGGCATGGGTATAGTTGATTGGTACGGAATCAAGAATAGGCGCGCGTTGCAGAAAATGGTGCTCACGCTTATACCTGAGGTTTAGGTGGCTTGTCCAACATAAAAAAACAGAAATTTCCCAACACACTCACCTTCTGAAACTCCGTAAGTCCGAAGTAAGACATGGCGGCGAGATTCCGCTTAGCCGATGCGAGTAGCACGCGATCGGAATCCGGCGATCTGTTCCTCAGCGTGCCGTTGTAGCATCCGACCAGCGCCAGGTCGGCCAGCATGCGCGTCTGCCGGTTGCTGGCCAGGTTCCAGGGGCACGCGGCGAACTGCTCCAGCGTCACGCCACGCCAGTTCTCGCCCGTGTAACACGCTGGCACCTCCGCGGCTGAGTGAGTGAAAGAGAAGTCTGTTATTCTATTGCTGTTGGAAATTATAGTACAGTCGGCAAAAAAGCTGTTTTGAAATGTTTATGACACTTCCTGTGTAAATAAATCCAATCGTGTAAATAAACAAAATCCGCCAATGTCATAAATATCAGACCAGTGATTTTCATGTCTATGTTGGTAATGGTAATAAAATTCAGTTGGTGGGATACTTGACTTGTAGCCCTTGTAGGTACTCGGGAGGTCGCGGATTCGAGTCCGTCTACTGGACGTGTACCAATGGGACTCTTTTGTAGAGCCTATGTACGCAACGCGACGCTCGTATGGTGAAGGGCAGCATCGTGATTAAATCCACACACCGCAAGGTGTGTGAGTGAACCCTATAACGGCACACACACGGTGCTCACACGTTGGGTTAAATGGGCTTGGCGAACTGTGGGCATTTGCTTGGCAAGTGCCTCTGCCTATCCCAAAAGACTATTTTATTGGCCGAACGCACATAATTATTAACATACATTCATAATATGACATATGTAATCCCTAGGGATTATTACGTCTATTTACACCGCTTATAAACCCAGTAATAAAACGGTAGTTTAGAAAATAAACTATCAAACATTAAATGGAAGGCGACAAAAGATTATCGTTGTGGTGCGACCATAGCACGTTATCTTGACAGTACATCGTGTGTTTTGGTAAGCTTAACAACATTAGTGGTAACTCGGTATGCGTCGATAATCGTTAAATGGCTTTAGAGTCACGGTGTGAACACATATTAGTAATTACTAGCTTTCCGCCCGCGGCTTCGCCCGCGAGGACTTCGGTTATATTGCGATTGTATGGAGAATATTTTTTTTTTACATTTCATATTGAGCTGCCTAACAATGTTTCTAAGACCATCGTTCGGGGTCCTTTTACACTCTGTATAAACTTCTGCTCCCCTTTTTACTGCCTTAGGGGATTTAAATATTGAAAAATACTTCCTTATCTCACGTATACATCATAAAACAAACCGCTGTGTAAAATTTCAGCTTTCTAGTATCAAGATTTTGATGAGACAGTTATGAATGAATCAGTCAGGACTTAGTTTCATAATACAGTTTAATAAAATAGTGGTAATGAAAAGAGCGACTGTGGTCCAGTTGGTCGGATACTTGACTTGTAACAGGAAGGTCGCGGGTTTGTGACTACTGGACGTGTACCAATGGGACTCTTTTTCAGAGCCTATGTACGCAACGTAACGCTCGTACGGTGAAGGACAACATCGTGATGAAACCCGCACACCACAAGGTGTGTGAACCCTATAACGGCGACGGGCTCACCCACTGTCACGTTGGGTTAAATACGCTTGGTGAACCGTGGGCATTTGCTTTAGCAAGTTCCTCTGCCTACCCCGCTTTGGGTTTAAAAGGCGTGAAGTGTATTTATTTATTTTTTATTTGGTAATGAAAAGTGTTCATAAAATACGTTTACGTAGAACGCCATAACACTTTAGAGTGCGCTTGAGAGCTCATTTGCGCGAAGGAAATACATAGAATAAAACGTTCCATTTCCACGAAGATACAACTATGTTAGATAGTCCTACCCTGATTGTGATATTACCTCTCATATTCCGACAAGTCACAAGTGTTCGCGCCGCTCGGTATGCAGTAAAGAAATTAATTGAAGAGATACTTCAAAATTTGTATTACCACGTACAAAGGTATTTAATACCTTTGTACGTGGTAATACGGTTGAGTAAGTTAAATATTGATAAATCTAATGAAAGAAAGAGAATTACATCCGTGAGAACGATAATTGGACGTAGTTACACAGAAAGGACTCACTTTTCCCGAAATTGAGTTAGCTATACCAGGGTGCTAAGTTAAGGCATATCCATCATATAAAAAACATTTACACAAAAAAGTTCACTACAATCTATTTTTTATGTACCGTGACTGGCCCCCACATGTATGGCGGGTCAACAGCGACTTGACTTACTTGACTTATTTCCTTTATTCCCTCAGCAGGGACATAGGGCTCGCACAACATTCTTCCACTCGGACCGGTCTTGAGCAGCAACCACCAGATCTTCCCACTTCAGACCTGCTAGATCCGCCTCCTTCTTCACTGAGCGACGCCATGTGGATCTAGGGCGGCCAACTTTACGCTTTCCTGCCGGCTGCCACGACAGAGCCTGTTTTGGAGGATACTCTTCCGATCTTCTGAGCGTGTGTCCAATCCAACGCCACTTCCTTGTCCGGATTTCGTCATCGATGGGTCTTTGTCTTGTCAGTCTCCATAGGTCGGTGTTCCTTATTGTTCGGGGCCAGAAAATTCCCAAAATGCGCCTTAAGCATTTGTTAACAAATACTTGCAGCTGATGGGAGAGGTCCTTTCTGACATACCACGTCTCACAACCATATAGTAAGACTGACTTGACGTTTGATTCGAAGATCCTCAATTTAGTGCGTCGGGTGATAATGTGGGAACTCCAAACAGGCTTTAATTGGGCGTATGCAGCACGAGCCTTGTTGATACGGGCCTCTATGTCCAGGTCTGTTCCACCTTGCGGGCTCACAACACCCCCAAGATAGGTGAACTTGTGGACCCGCTCGATACTCTCGCCGTTGATTAAGAGAGGCTGGGTGTCAACGGTGTGGAGGCGCATCTCCTTCGTTTTAGCGCAGTTGACGCGCAATCCTTCCTGGGCAGCCTCTTTAACGAGATCATCGGCCTTGGTCTGTAGGTGATCACGGGATTTGGAGAGCAGACATAGGTCGTCTGCAAAGTCTATGTCTTCGAGGTGTTGTCCCTGAGACCAGGGAAGGCCTCTGCATTCCTTGCAGACAACTCTCCGCATCACGTCGTCCAAGACTATGAGGAACAGAAGAGGAGACAGCAGGCATCCTTGCTTCACGCCAGCGGTTACGTGGATTGGGTCGGTCAGTTGTCCTCTGTGCAGCACTCTGCATGTTGATCCCTCATACAGGGTCAATAGCGCATCCAACTTTAAAGCTCAATATCTCCGAAGTAAACTTTTCGTGGATTAATTAAGTCATGTCTGTGTAACTACGTCCAATTCCTGTTTTATAAAAAAGAATTGGCACTAAAACGCGCGATAAAATTAAAAAAAGTTTGACCTGACGCATTGGGTAAGTAAAATGTATCGATATGCATCTCGACTCTAGAATAGCGTAAGATTTTTTTGAACCCAAAGACCCATCGCATTTAAGCCCTAATTGTCACGATAGAAGTGACCATGATACCTTAAAGAGTACGAGTGGGTCGTACTATAACCATTACCCATTGCAATGATCATACTGAGACTACACGTTTTTTTTTTCGAATCAATCTCGATATAACGCCTAGATGTGTCAAAAATAATAAAAATGGCGCACGGCGGTATACGCGAGTTTAAAACTCAATGGTAATATTGAGAAAATGTAGTCTCAGTATTGTTTATGTTATCATTGGTAATAGTAAGACCCACCTGAACACACCTACTAGTGGTAGCTTCGCCACGGAAGTGAAAAATAGGCACTTACCCAATGAAGTTATTTAGATTTTTTTATTTGTCTTACTTATTTGAGCTAAAATAATTCCCTACGCTACTTAATTTCCTTGAAAATATTTGTTAACGTGCCTGGCATAGGCTTGTCTTGTACTACCGGCTTACACCCTAGCTTCGCCACTAATACCTACTCATATTGTTATACGACTATTTAAGAAAGGAAAGTGCTGCAAAATCGTCTAACAGTTTATTATAGAGTGAGGAGCGAACTTGTCGTACTGGTTTACCTATAAGTAATATCGAGTCGATGACACGGCGGCCGACGACGATCAGTCAGTCAGTCACCGCACTTCCACTATTGCAATATGCTAAAATTAAAGAGTATAATAATAGATCATACATAGGTGCGAGGTCGTTTGCAGCAGCGGGAGCGGTCGCCGCGCTCCGCTCACGTGATGCTGTTTGGATGTTGTGACAAATGTTGACGGTTGAGAGGTTCTTGTCAGTTCTTTATTCCATACTAGCTTCCCGCCCGCGGCTTCGCCCGCGTGGACTTCGGTTATAATGCGGTTTAAACGACAACTATAATAAAAACTAATCATTCCTACGGAAAAGTCCAAGTTTCCCTCGGGAATATCATTTTTTTCCCGAATTAAAAGTACCCTATTATTTAATCCGGACGTCTAACTTTACGTATGCAAAATTTAAAAGCAATCTGTTCAGTAGTTACGGCGTGAAAGCGGAACAAACAAACATCACTTTCCGATTTATAATATTAGTAAGGAATTACTATGTTGCTAGTGCTTCTTTCATGATATAATTATAGTAGTAAAGCTAGGTAACATGGCAACTGAGGGTAATTTATAACAGACTTAAAAAAAATAGGAAAGTATTTTTTATGTTACCTCAAAAGTTTGGTTTTGACTGGCTGAACGGAGTTGGATGATTCTTTTTTATTTGAAAGCTGGTGTTTTTTTCCATTTAAATTTAGTTCAGTTCTGACAATGGCATCCATGAAAAAACAAGAAAGTCTTAACATATTACGGGTTAAGGTCGAGATTTTTTAAAGTCATACATAGATAGCATTTCATTATCGTGCTGTAATTAAAAACTATGATTTATCCATCTCTAGATATTTATTTATTCACTGTATGTTTACAACTGTTAGAAGAAACTAAATAAAATTAAACCAAATGTTACCAAAGGCACACAAAAAACTATTTAAAACAAAGAAATTTAGACTATGCCTGAGCTGAGAGACTGCACGAAGGTTCCTAGTTAACATGCCAGTTTCTTTTTGTACACATTTTTTTTAATGTAGAGCGCCTCCTCTCGCCATCCAATCTATAGAGTACAATTCATCCACCACTATTCTTATTTTATGTATCTCCATGATCCTATCTTTCAATTCAAACACATACCACACGTTACTCTGGAGAGGATTTTCAACACTTAAAACCTACGCGTCTCTTCATTCAAACGCAAGGCTCTGAAAAGGATGGCGTGGGTTGAGCGCAACGACTATTGCACTATCCTGAATAATATTAGCACCGATTGCCACAAGACAATAGCGACAGGTAGAGATCATAATAAAGTGGTGGGAGGTAGCTCAGCGGGTCCGAAATCTGATACATACTAGCAATGTACTAAGTGTACAACTGCAAGCACAAGTGTATTAAATGCTTTGATGCTGGATGCCGTAAACGCAGATATGAGTCACCAATTTTAAACTCTACATACCAGTAATAGGTTGTGAAAAACATTAAAGTGTGACTCTACATTGGCAATTAAATAGTTGGGCTATAAAAGACTAGCTGCTCCGGCAAACATTGTTTCGCCAATATACATTATTTTCGCAGCGCACGCAACGGAAGCCCTCAAGGATGAATAATTTTCCCCGTTTTCTTCATATTTTCCATTATTTCTTCGCTCATAATAGTTGCAGCGTGATGTTATATAGCCGATCAACTCGAACCAGTAGTTCCTGAGATTAGCGCGTTCAAACAAACTCTTCAGCTTTATAATATTAGTATAGATAACTAAACTTACAGAACTGGAAAAGAATAATTCGCAAAAAAAAAGCACATTTTTACAAGTTCAAATACATAAATAAATCTAAAAAGAATTAAACAGCGCGTCCGCGCCGCCGTTGGTATTTTTCCAGTGTCATAAACAGCCCGTTGGGAATAAAATGAATGAAGTGTATTTATTATTTACAAACAGCCCTTCATTTAAAAGATCAAAGCGCTCCTTTTCATATTGTAGATATACAACAAGTACAGAGCTACATTTGGACGATTATATTAGCGAGTGAATATTTATTCCATTAGTTGAATCCGCAATGTGTGCACAGACTAAGTTAGATTGCCTGCCTCGAGAGTGAGCCGCCGCCGCCGGTGTCGGCGAGCTGTGGGACGCAGCATCAAAGGCCGAAACAGCAGGAAGCGTTGAAACTAAGTCAATTGCCGTCAGCGACAACTTGTCCCTACTCTTGTGACACATGCACGGGGAAGTGTGCGATTATTAGAAATCTGTTTTGCATACGCAGCTATTAGAGCTTTTCACGATGTTATCACATCAGAACCA
>SJJU01033127.1:0-12136 GCA_012932125.1 Conopomorpha cramerella | reverse complement strand
AAAATGAGCGTCTGTGGTCCAGTTGGTCGGATACTTGACTTGTAACCGGGAGGTCCCGGGTTCGAGTCCGGCTACTGGACGTGTACCAATGGGACTCTTTTTTCAGAGCCTATGTACGCAACGCAACGCTCGTACGGTGCAGGACAACATCGTGATGAAACCCGCACACCACAAGGTGTGTGAACCCTATAACGGCGATGGGCTCGCCCCCTGTCACGTTGGGTTAAATACGCTTGGTGAACCGTGGGTGCTTTAGCAAGTGCCTCTGCCTACCCCTCTTTGGGATTAAAGGCGTGAAGTGTATTTATTTTTTTATTTTTCATGGTTAATATGCTCGATCTGGATCTAGGGTCTAAACACATGAGCGAAAATTCACATTATTTTTTTTAGAAATAACTACTTGAGTAGGCAAATATGCCGTCTTATGAAGTAAGCCCGTAATACAACATTTATTTTAATGGGAATACGTGCTTTATTTATTTATATATTTGGATCACAACAGAGGTTACATTGTTACATAGATATTATGATGGTATTAACATATTATATAAATTAAAATGTACGACTAATTATAGGTAAAAAACACATGCAAAAAGTAAGTAAGGTTCGTTCAGTTTAGTGTAGTAATTAGGAAAGTATTACCATAAAAATAAATGTAAAGTTACGTTCTTTCGAGCAGTGTACTTTGTCTTCGGATTAATAAGGTAAACCTTACTTATGAAAAAAAACACAGGTATTACTGAAACCTCAAAGAAATTTATTCAAACTGGGGCGTTTCCTTTGTCCTTCTACTGTCAAATCATACATAACGTAAGTGATGTTTTGTGTTTAGGTTTAAAAAGTTTCCAAATATAAAGGCCAAAGTAAAAAGATTTAACAATATTTTCTCATTTGAAATGATTACTGTACTTGGTTTGCAGTAAACTGCTGATTTTTATCAAATGTTGAAGCGTGATCAATTTGACAGCGTACTTAAATCGCTTGATCAGCGCTGTGATAGGCTAAACAACTGTCAATCGCCAATCAGAAACAGCCACCTCTCAACCTAACGTACTTCAGACCGATAAAGAAGCTGTACACTTTTTCTGTACACAAAAAAGACCGGGTTAAGATAAACACTAAAAGCACGTTGGCTCAACTGGGCCTCGCGTTCCTTCGGTCAAGTTTTATAACGCCGGTGTCCGTTCGTGTTGTTCTCCTGGCATGCAACAAGGGCAACTTGATCTCTACCAACATCATCAATATCAAATGCATCAAGCTCAATGCTTACAAGTCGTAGAGCTCAAAATTGCTTGGGCTATATGTATATATGATTTCCTGCGCTCAGAAGACAGGTTGCGCGGGAAATTGGAGCGGTGTTTTGTAATCTTCGAGTGTAATTATGCTGTGACCGGCATCCGGTGTGTGCCGACCCCTAGGTATGAGATATTGATACAATGTAATTTGAAAATCAAGTAACTACAGAATAAGTAAGAGTAAGGAGTCTACAATATTTTTGCGCTATAAACGTTTATGCATTTTTAGAACTACATTTTATAACGTGTTATTTTGTCCTTATATCAGTCTTGTCGGCTGTCAAGATTCGAATAGCAAATTAATGTACATATGAGTATTTTACATTACATGTATATATTATTATGTTTATTATTGGTTATTGTCTATATCACGATAAGTTGGGGAAACGTCATCCAAGATAAAAAAACGATCGATCCATTGGAACAAAAACAAAAATAAAATAAAATAACTTATAGAAGATTGGGGATATTTAACGAAATAATTAAATTGCATTAAATTTTGAGAGGGTTTTCTAAAAAAAAAATCAATCTGTTAAAGATGGAACTACTTTATTCTTTGATCGTCCTTGATCTTCGACTCGCTCTTCTGTTAGTTTTTCTAAAAAAACCTCATTACTTAATAACGATTGTTTTTTTTTCCGAAACATCATACTAAAGATTCAGTATTCACGCGCCAAGAGATCTTTGTATCACTGCACTCTACGTCAGATACTTATTTTACGGTATCTTGAACTCAGTCGCTACACATTCCTTTTTCGAGCTTCGTTCATTCAAATGTTTTTAAAACAGTCACGACCGCTATCATTCACCATTCAGACCTCGACAGCATCAGTTAGCCTCTAAGCTTCGTTCGAAAATGTGTCTTATGTTCTAGTGAAAATAGAGTCGCGTTTTCACTGAGCAGATGCACATCAAGGAAGCCTTAAACGGCTGTAGCAGGTGGCCGGAAGTAGGTGTCAGAAGACGGCAGAAGTCAGTCATTCTGAACTGAAACTAGAAATCTCCTTAACTAGTTTGTTAGATGCTGTATGGTAGGGAAATACTCGTAAATCTGGTGACAATTTCTTCTTGTTAAAGGTTCGCAAAGTGCAGTAGCTCTGGTCGACACATGGTTATATCCTACTGTAAAGTAACTGTTGGATATTTTCGTAAACAAATACAGGATAGTATAAGTACCATCCTCTATTTGTTTACTAAAATATAATCTAATAAAGGAGCGTCTGTGGTCCAGTTGGTCGGATACTTGACTAGTAAACGGGAGGTCGCGGGTTCGAGTCCGGCTATTGGACGGTAGTATCTAGTTATTAAACGTTGTCACGTCAAATACGATACGTTTTGTTGTTAGCACGGTAGTTACTATAGAGATAAATGCTCCGGTACTTATATCACAGGTACTTCCTATAATAAGTACTGGATGTTTCCTGACCATGACTCCGAAACGGCTTTACCGATTTTTACCAAATTTTATATGCGTATTCAGTAGGTCTGAGAACCTATTTTTTATGCATCTACCAGTTGTACTTCTCCCAATACACGTACACGGGTACAAAGGCAACTTATTGTGGCAAAACAAATGTTTGCCGAGACAGCTAGTATATCTATCTATATAAATAAAAATGAATCGCCGTTCTTTAGTCTGGCTAAAACTCGAGAACGGCTGAACCGATTTGGCTAATTTTGGTATTGAATCAAACGTGGAAGTCCAGGGAAGATTTAAAAGGTGTATTTCTTCCAATACCTGGGGTACAAAGGCGTCCTATGGCAAAATAAATGTTTGCCGAGACACGTAGTTTTAAATAAAATTCAATTAAGCCTACATCGGAATAGCCATCGTGCCTCTACCATGATATAAATTGCAATCACTCGATCGTTGTCAAGATTATGACAACCGGAGCTGAGACAAGGCCCTACGTTACACTTTAAGTATGGTGCGGACAACTTAGGCACGATAAGTATTCGATGGCCTTAGAGATATCACTGCCCTTTTAGCTCTTCATTGTACGACCACTTAATTGTATTATTGCTAGAAATGGTGCGCCGCGAAGCTTACGTCAACATATCCATCAATCAAAAGTTAAAATGAACAAAATACAAAACTAATTAAATGAAGGCAAGGCCACTGCCTACACTTTTACTCCAGTGAAACGTAGTTTTGATAATATTTGTTACATTAGACTAAAGTTTTGATAATGACTTGCCGGAGTCTGTGCTTCCTGCGCAGTACAGTATGAAGGTGTTCAAGTCGCGGGTAAATAACCTATTGAACAAGTGTTACGCTTGGTGAACCGTGGGTATTTGCTTTAGCAACTGCCTCTGCCTACCCCTCTTTGGGATTAAAGGCGTGAAGTGTATTTATTTTTTTGTTTATTTATTTATGAACAAGTGTGCTGATCGTAGATCACATCGCTGCTTAACATCAGGCAGGATGGTGGTCAAATGCTTGTTCATAGCGATAAAAAAAATGTGTAACAGAAATATTTGTACCAGCCCCCCTAGCATGGCGGTTCAAGAAAGAAGTGACAATACATATAATGCGATACAATGGTGCTAGCAATGAATCCTGTCTTAACATTTCTTTATAGGTATCGAAAGCTTGACAAAATGCGACGCGAGAGAGTTTTCTATCTTAATACACATATTAAAAATGTCTGGGGATCAAGTACATTTTAGAAGATTGCAATCAAGAATATATTTTACAAAAACTGAATTCATTCATAATTTATTCAAAATGTGGTGATAAGTCATTGATACAGCATGGGGAATTAGGTAGTAGACCAATCCAGAAGATTAGATTTGATTTAAATAAATTAGATTTTTTTTAGAGCTAAAAATGTTCTTGATCCCTAGACACTTTTGATGTGTGTATATAAAAATCCAGAGTCAATCAAAATAGGAACTACTATTCCATGGTCGATTATAAAGTTAAAACAAACGTAAAATTTAAGTAATTAATTTCCACACAAATCAATAGTCAAGACATTAGTGTTATGCTGTGCTAATTCGTTCCTAGTTATAGAATATATTTATTAGCATATTAATGTAAGCAATCGCCATTTAGTCGCGTACTTTAGATAACTGCAGCTGACTTTAGAACTTTATGTTGAGTTTAGAATTATTATACATAGACGTAGATTAGACATTTATTTTATTCGACGCAAGCCATGTGTTGACGGCGAATAGAATACATGTGTCACCACCCCAGCCTAACTTTTCCCGTCATGGGGGTCGTAAGAGACGACCGAGGGAGCTCTCCAGAGGACGGGCAGCAGCGTTCTCTGTGAGTTAAACCACAACACCACTGCGATCGCCAACCCGCCTGCCAAGCTTGGCGATTACTGGCATTTCAACCCAAATGACGGATCTCATTGGGGGAGGCCCTCGTCCAGCAGTGGACGTTATGTGGCTGATGATGTTATTCGACGCACAGATAGAATATACTACTGCAATGTTTCCGTATACCGACTTTACAGACACCATTTTATTTAACTCAATGTTGTTCACCGGGTATATGGGCGCGAATATAATCAAAGGTAAGCTCGAGCTTGTCTTTGATTATATTCGAGTCTATATACCCGGTGAACAATATTGAGTTATGATGTCTGTGCGCGTTTCAATAAAAAAATATCTGACCATTTTTTTTAATGCACATTATCTGAAACACGACAACGGAGCATAGATTTTGAAAAAAATATTTTTTGTCTAAATAATAATAATACCTACCCAGTATAATTTAAATTTGATTTCCCTATTCTGTATCCTGCTAATATTATTAATTATTGTTTAGAATAGAAAACTACGGCAGTACAGTCAGAGATATTAACAATAAATATTGTTGCATGCGCAGATATGTCAACTTTATGCTGTAACTGGTACATGTACTGTACATGCTGATATCTACTTGCCTACCTAATATACCTACTAAAAAAAAGGACCGACACATTGTATTTTTCACCTCAAGTACATGAAGTTAAATGAAAGTCATTGTTTCTCTAGTAATCATAGTAATAAAATCAACTTGTCGTACCAATTTACTACTCACGATAATCCCATAGCAAACTCTCACCACTCTTACCTGAAAAAGAATAAAAGAAATATAAGTAGGTATAAACTAAGCACAAATTTCACGAAGTCGTCGCATCTCTATATTGTAACACTAAATCTTAGCCACTTTTATTTCCGCTAATATAAAAGCCAATCCAAACCTACTTAACCCGAAAATCAAAAGAGGCACATCAAATTGATTCCATCCAGCCAGCATGCGAAGCCAGGCGTCACAAAAAAGTTCCGTCACATGTCGTAAGAACTGTGCTACAAGTCTATTTTGGCGCGTGTCCAAAAAGTTTGCCACGCAATTTAAGCCAATCGAGTGTTGTTTTCATGGATATTTCTTTATATTGTTACAAAAAAAGCATAAGCAAAGCACCTAAAACAAACCAATCAATCGAGAAATACAGGCATGACACGAAATGAGGTTGAATATTCAGCAATCGCGCGCCAAAAGATCCTTGTCATACCTGTAACCTCTTCAGCAAATACGTACTGGCCAATTACGCGTAAATAAAAAAAAAAATAACGAGACCCAGACGGGAGCAATAAAACAAGCGACAATGGGGCATCACGAAATAGAAGCCAAATGGCCGTCTGTAATGATTCGTGAGATCTCGTGCTAGACTTAAATGAGAAAATTGTCGTACGTAGTGTAAAGTTATTTTATACAGTAGGATGTAATCGTTTACTTTGCTTTGAAGAGGAATTAAGGAGTTGTTGAAGATTCACAACTGCTCGCATATAGATAGCTGCGTACAAAATTTGACATCACAATTTTTTTCTAGGCTAATTATAATAGACATTGTTTTTCTTATTGAAATTTACGTAAATATTAATGAAAATTCTATATTGTTAACTATCATCATCCATAGCCGAATCAGTTATACAACATAAGGCAGACAATAGAAGAGTAATCGTAATAATAGACTAATACAATAGGACTCTTATAGGTTCTAAAATAACGAGGTCTAAAGAACTTTCAAGTACTTTAATCAATATAAAATAACATAGATACTTTCTCCATACTGCACCATTATTAACCTATCCCTTATTTCAACATACCAATTTAAAAAATATTCATCATAATTTATCCCACACTAGATGGGGTCAGCGCAACACGTTTCCTTTCGCCATTCATGGCCGGTCGTACGAAAAATGCCAAATCTAACTGCAACATGGATGTACGAATTGAAAAAAAAGATCATTTATAATAATTTAAAAATACAGCTAAGTACGACAATCTTCAAACCCGTCATACAATCACATTTAGTAAACACTCTCGCACATACAAAATACTTAATTAAGCAACATAGTGAGCGGTGCCGTTCTACCTGAACACAATAATAAAAAGTAAACGAAAAAACCTCTTTTCGCACATCCTCGAGCCAATATAAAGACACCAAGTTATGGAGTCATAACCCTTCTAATATACAGTGACAGTTAGTTGGACGACATAAAAGTCAGTGTTATCGATACGATGTTTTTAGTTCGTTCAGAGTACGACGCCGATAAAGGACGATTGAGACGATTTCTTCATTTTCATAAAACGGTGGTTTTTTCGTTTTTTAACCCTTAATCAGACATGGTTAGGTCTTTTTCTGATGGATTTTGGACTCTATTGACGTTCGTTAATAAATCCTGGGTGATGTTTATCGTAAAATCTAGCTTTTAAGTACAATGTGAAATTATTGTTTAATGTTCAAATAGGTATGTATGTGTCCTGTAGTGCTACATACCTTATGTGATTATTCTCGGTCAACTTCTCTGAAATCTTGAGATAATTCCAGTGAAGACATTCAATAAGGTTCAAAGTATGTGTTGGTCAAGTGGCAATATACTGGACATTGTTTGATTAAGGGTTAATGTCGACGTTGCTTGGTAAACGAGAGTTCTCGAGTGGAGACCGTGTCTCGGCAAACGGAGTGTAGGGCGCCCTCAGGAAAGGTGGTCGGATGGCATGCGCAAGAGGGCTGGCAGAAGCTGGATGCGAGAAGCCGAAAACAAATCACAATTTACAAGACCTATGTCCAGCAGTGGACGAATGATGATGGCCATAACGTAAAACTGTTTACGTAGAGTAGTACGATTTTGATATTTAAGTTTTTATTGAAAAGGGATAAATAATTTTGCTTTTCGGTAGTTTATTTTTTAAATAGGTTTACATGTTAAGTTTTAATTGATGATGTCGGCCAAAAAGGTGATAGATCACCTTTTTGGCCGGATGTTTCATTCCTAAAAAAAGTTAATGATAAAGAGTTGTTATAATGTGTTAAGGCCAAAATTATCGTTCTTGCCTAATGACATTAATTAACATGAATTTTTCACAAATTTTGTCCTTTTTGACCGATTTTCATATGATATAAGGACCGTGGTTTAGTTTAGATATATGCTTACGTAATTCTTTTTGGAAATATTTTTTTTTATAAATTTAATCCCATCTGATTTTGGGAATAAAAGGTTCGTTTATGTATGTTTTGCTATTTGGTGAAGATTTTACATGTTATTTTTGCTTCCAAAGTCAAATACCTAAAAGAGACATAAGTGGCTAAGTATATAATTAAAGAAAATTTATTTAATTAAAAGTGTCGTATAAACATGAAACTTAATTGAATCGAAACAAACATTATTAACAAAGCGAATTATTTAACCAAATTATTGTAAATTTCCTTAAATTAAAGCGAAACTTTTAAAAGCTTCTTTATCAGTCGTGTAAATAAAAAAGTTCGTTATCTTGTAACGAAGCCGGCGAGCTCGATTAATTTTACGTAATTATTTTATTACATTTTACAAAGAAGTGTGAGAATTTACATTTGTGAAGTAAACTCACGTTGCGATGAGGAAGCTGGGATATAGTTACTTTTGGGAGACTCTGTACTAAATACAATAGAAGTGTTGACGAAAGAAGTAACGACATGTGTCCACGAAAGGGTTAAGCAACTTTTCCAATGGGATATAGAACTATATTCCGCTAATTAACCTCTTATAATACAAAATCAATATGTGTAAAACAAAATCGCTTCCCCGCTGGTAGTCTCTATGTATGCTTAGATATTTATAACTACGCAGCAGATTATGCAATGGTTTTCTTTAGTAGATAGAGTGATTCTTAAGGAAGGTTTATATATTGTAGGGGTGCACTAAGAAAAGAATTCCAGAAATTCCCACGAGTACGGAAATTAACGGGATAATACTTTTGTGTGAAAAATCTAAACCGCTCAAGTTAGACGCTTGAAATTAAATTAAAATTAAAACTACGCAAATGAAATCGCGAGGCGTCCACTAGTATTGTATATTGGCAAAACAAGGGTCAGCTAGTATTCGAGTAATAAGTAGTATACATTAGATGAACAAGATACAGAAAAAAGGATTAGTAACATTTTTCTGTCTGAGTTCTTCTCATTATTCCCATTACCCGTTGCAAAGAACGTTACTACACTCACTACTAAACTACACACATCAAAAGTGTCTAGGGATCAAGAACATTTTTACCTCTAAAAACAAATCTAATTTATTTAAATCAAATCTTATCTTCTGGATTGGTCTCCTACCTAATTCCCCATTGCCTGTATCAATCATGACTTATCACCACATTTTGAATAAATTATGAATGAATTCAGTTTTTTTAAATATATTCTTGATTGCAATCTTCTAAAATGTACCTACTTGATCTCTAGACACTTGATGTGTGTATCTACTAATAAACATGCGTTCATCGAATCAGTGTCACTATTCTCATTGCGTTATGGAAACTGTTTTTTTTCTGGCATTAACTATATCAATTATTTTTTTCATTTGGCATCCGCGTAGGTACCTTCGTGAAGTAAGCAACGCGATTTCAAAACGTAATTGAAGTAGTGATAGTATCAGTATTTCTATCAATCAGAAATGCCATAAATAATAACATTAAACAAAAAAGAACTAACATCAACCATAATATTGAAGACTTTTGTGGTGTTATCTTGCATGCCACTGTACTGAACCTAATTTAAATAGGACTAAATAGGTAGCACCAGCTTTCATCGAAATCGGTTCATCCAGTCAAAACTTTTGGGGTAAAAAATATAAAAAAAAATCCGTCTAATTGAGAACCTCCTCCTTTTCCTAAGTCGGTAAAAGAATAGAACTAACCCACTCTCGTTTTAATTATTCCATTACCTTCAAAACTACTTGAGATTTTCAAATCAAATTTTCGCAAAAAAACATAATTTTTGTAAATATTTACTACATAAGTTGTTCCGCTCTTGTTACGCCTCAATAAAACATAAACATCCTCTCCTCACGCCATTTATTGAGTTTACAACATCAAAAGTGACAAGTAAATAAAACATTAGTATCAAAAGAAGGAAACCATTTTTACGCGAACCAAACGGATTGCGTCTACTTTCATAGTGCGAACCGCCAGAACTAGACATGTCGGAGTCTTTGTTTCCTGCGCAGTACAGTCTGAAGGTCTTCAAGTCACGGGTTAATATATACCTAATGAACAAGTGTGCTCCATCGTAGACCACATCGCTGCTTAACATCAGGTAGGATGGTGTTAAAAAAAAACTAAACTCAACACAACCGTTAGAGAAAAGACAAATCACTATTATTTTTTTAATGCAACATAATAAAACCTGAACAAGCTGACGCCTCGACTGCATCAGCTGTAGTAATAATTACTAAAATACAATTAATTGAAGCCCGTCACACTATAAAACCTCTAGACAAACTGTGCTCCTAGCTAAGCCGCTACTCATGGTCATAATCGTAAATATTATTGCTCTAGTTTTCAAGGAATAAAGACATTATTTTTACTACCTTATTTTCGAATACCAAACTAGCTAATTAAACTACACAGGTAGGGTAACTATAACCGGTTCTGTTGGCGAGTACGCGCATAAACTTTGTAGTCTTTGTGAAAATGTAAAATTACTATGTATTGTATATTATTATTAGAAATGGCAAGAAGACATTGTCTTTAGCTATGTTATGTCCTTGGCTACAATGGCGAGGCTACGAATTTTTCGGAAGGTAAGCCGACAAACTTACCTAGGTACCAAATGCGCCGCATCTGGATGTTTAGGTAGGTACCTGCGTAGGTAAGTAGGTACCTAAATAAACATCTGTAAATTTGCAGTAAGTTTGAACGTAAGCTGTTGGGAATCGGCTTCTTAGGTAGCTTCGCCACTGCTTGGCTATCCACCATCTTAGTAATCATCGTTCAGTCCACTGCTGGACCAGGGCCTCCCCCAATCATTTCCGTCACTTGGGGTCAAATGCCATAAATCACCACGTTTGGCAGACGGGTTGGCGATCGCAGTGGTGTTGTGGTTTAACTCGCAGAGAGCGCTGCTGACCGTCCTCTGGAGAGTTCTCTATATCCAAGTAGCAACTTCCAACCCCCTTTTTACTCCGTTAGGGGGTGATTAAAAAAAAACATTTTGCTTATGTTACGTAAACATCATAAAAGGAACCTGATAAATGAATCAGTCAGGACTTTGAGTTTTATATAATTATACATTATAAACTTGTGCAGTGTTTTTTCTTCTCTATTATTGGACATTTCTTTAACGAAAGATATGTATTGCAAATTGTGTATTTACATGTTGTTATTAGTAAACACATATACAGAGAGCCGAATATCTACCTGTGTTTACATAAAATACACTTAACACCTTTTAATCCCAAATCGGGGCAGGCAGAGGCACTTGCTAAGCAATTGTTCAGCAAGCGTATTTATCGGGGCGAGCCCGTCACCGTTTTAGGGTTCACACACCTTGTGGTGTGCGGGTTTCATCACGATGTTGTCCTTCACCGTACGAGCGTTCCGTTACGTACGGCTCTGAAAAAGAGTCCCATTGTTACGCGTCCAGTAGCCGGACTCGACTATCCAACCAACTGGACCACAGTTAGTTTTGTTTACAGATAACTTGGTCGTTTATGATTTTTATGTTTTTTTTTGTTAGAAAGAAGATATTTTAAAGGTGGTCCCATTAGGAAGTCAGGGTTCGATGATGGAAGACCAGAGATAAAGAGAAGGGAACTTTAAAAAATCGTTTGGGCTGAAGTAGTGGTACTACTAGGAGGTATTGGTTGAAGTCGGTTCGTTTTTGTTTAAAATTAGAGAAAGGTATCTTTAATGCATACATATAAGCTTGCCTAAGCATACCTTTACCTTGCCCTCAGGCAAGGTGGACTGATGATATACGCAAGATGGCTGGCAGAAGCTGGATGCGAGAAGCCGAAAACAGATCACAGTGGGTGCAATTGGAGAGGCCTATGTCCAGCAGTGGACAAGTATGGGCTGATGATGATGATGATGATACATATAAGAATTAGGAAGTAATCTTCAACTTACTAGGTAGTCTATACATTTTTCGGAGACACAATAAACCACGACTAACACCGCGGTGCATAACTAGTAATAATATAAACATAACACGAAAATACTTCCTGCCCACGTAATAGGACGCCAGTATCGCTAATTTAGAATAATTCCAAATGAACATTTAATTGAGATCCGTGTAATGAAAACTGGCTATAAAATTACTTAATGGCGTCTGCCAGCTTGTTTCCAACGAGTCAATCGCCTCATTAATGGCTTTCATAAATAAATAATTATTTTATTGAAAGTAGATTGAGCAGGCTTGCCGTGATATTAGATGTGATAATAAATATTTTTATTGAAGGACGTTTGAGGCATACGTTAGTAATGTTAGTACTTACTGTATCTAGGTATACAGGACGCGTTTGATATATCCTTTTAAGCTGAAGTCTACTGTGTCTGTGGTCCAGTTGGTCGGATACTTGAC
>SJJU01033125.1:0-12237 GCA_012932125.1 Conopomorpha cramerella | reverse complement strand
GTTATTACTTTGTTTGTGGTAGATTTGTCGGCTTTAAAGCTGAACAAGTATACAAAAAAATACATTTGACACGTACATTTACATACACAATTACAAAATAAAGAAATTTAAACAATAAGGCGAAATAATTACCAATATAAATAAACGCGGTGTCATAATCACAGCTAATGCAGGTGAACAACACTGACTGGTATTCAATTGTTGTTCCGTGTTTGACCCAATTGACAAGTTGAGCTTGCTATATATTTTCATCATTGACTCATTTTGTATTTCACCATTACAAGGATATTACCATGGAATAAAGTAATCGGATGCATAGCTTCGACTAAGGGACGAGGTTTAATTAAAAGTAAAGTTGACCAGGGAACATATGGGATATAGGTGGGTGGACATGTAATGAACTCCGCCTGTGCGTCTTTTTGTATTAAAAGCCCGGTATTTTATTTCCAAAAAGGCAAGATTTTGAACACTATCTTGCCCGGCAAGTAGCGATCTGGTCGATGGCGTTGTCCACGATTCTGCCTAGTGGTAAGTAGCGAACTGCTCTGCGATAGAGGACGAAAAAAATTGTACCTCTTCATACAAAAAAGACGAAAATATTGAGAGATCGTATGTTCTTTCGTCCAGGGGCTTTAACACTTGCTGAAATGGACTCAGTAGGAACAATTGGAGAGGCCTATGTCGACGAATATGGGCTAATGATGAGGAACAGAAAAAAGGAAATTTAAAATTATCCTGTATATGCTTTTTCTATCAGAGATCCTGCACCGCGGCGACCTGTCCTCGTCCATGGAGTCCCTGGCGTACGACTCGTCGGCGGCGTCACCCGGCAGCGTGACGGGGCACTCGCAGCGCACCAAGCGCATGCGCACCAGCTTCAAGCACCACCAGCTGCGCACCATGAAGTCATACTTCGCGATCAACCAGAATCCAGACGCCAAGGATTTGAAACAGCTGGCCCAGAAGACAGGGTTGTCGAAGAGAGTCTTGCAGGTAATTTATTGTTGATGATCGTATGTCTATGTGTATCGAAATTTAGATCGGCTGTTGCTTAGTTGTCATGCCGAGTGCATTCCTACATATGTACCTCATATGTACGAAGGTTGTAGTTTAGAGTCAAACTGTAAGAGTGCATCTTGATTTACATTTATTTCCAAAAATCGAGTTTAATATGTATACTTTGTGAACGTTTTCTTCCACCTACCGCGATTTAGTACACGGAGTCATATAGGGCTATAAGTCATATAGGTCGATATAGAGAGCAGATAGAGAGAGGTATGTGTCCCAGTTAATCGGAAACTGCAATCAGGAGGTCGCGGGTTCGAATCCGGCAACTGGACGTGTACCGATAAGGTCTTTTTGAAGGACAACATCCTGATGAAACCCGCTCACCACTAGGTGTGTGAACCCTATAACGGCGATGGGCTCACCCCCTGTCACGTTGGGTTAATTTCGCTTGCGCAACCTGGAGCACTTGCTTAGCAAGAGCCTTCGCCTACCCCGCATTTTAAATGCCCGATTGAAATGAAAGGCATGAAGTGCATACATTGACTTCAGTGGTCGTGACATCTATTTATATAGTATATTAGTGTATCATATGTACGTATTTATATTTTATATCGTATAATTGTGTCTGATGCTGGCACTGCTGGACTCCTCGTACGTCAAACCGGGCACTGGCTGAAAATCAGCGTCGTGGCGTAAGTCGCGGCAATATGCTGAGCCAGCTGCCCCTTCATCGCCGCAATAATTTAGTTTTTTTTTAATTTTGTATAATATTGTGTATTTTATATTCTGTTAATTTTATTTTTGCCTTGTGCGGCGTGAATAAACATTTTTTCTTTCTTTCTTTATAATTCAGACAAGGTTTCCTAGCGGACTGTTGACCACGTGTGAAACATCCCTAGATATTATTATGTTATATACTTCACAGGTATGGTTCCAAAACGCCCGGGCAAAATGGCGGCGTAACATGATGCGACAAGACTCGCACGGAGGTCTCGTCCCGAACGGAAGCAATGGAGCCAACGGAACTATGGTGCCGGCAGCTCCTCCGCCGGGTTCCGTCGGTCTCATGATGACGGAGCCTATTCAGCAGATGGAGGATATGAGGGTACACACACCGCATCCCTCGCACCAGATGAGCTTCAGTGAGATTTACTGACACGGGGAGAATGCAAGGCTCGAGTTCATTAAGGAGGAGTTTCAGGACTAGGTTGTAAGCTGTACCTAGGACCCTAAAAAGTGTCCCCTCAATTGACACAGCTGCTCGTAACCCCATTAGTAGGTGCGCTTGTGGAAATTATCGTCATGTATATTTTTTTAATATAAATACAGCATCTGTATATTCCTGGTTTCACGTAGCCTCTGTTTTTTGTTGTCTAAAGAGGGGAATAAAAAGGAAGTAAATAATTCTGGAGGAGCCTCAGACAAAGATAGGTATTACCTACAGGTGCATATAAAGGTATGTCCCTTTGTATGTATATTTGCAAAATACCGTTAGCCGGTTCAACTAGTATTTGTATACGGGAGGAGTAGTTAAATACTAATGGGGCTACGAGAACCTGGTCTCCGTTTATCAGACATTATTGTGGGATCACGAAAAAACAGGACCTCAATCGACGTTCGTATTGAAGATCGAATATGGAACGGACATTTTTCATCGTCCTGTCCCTCATTACGGTTTCAATATGATCATGAACATGGTTTTCGCACTTTTTAGTTTGAAACATTTTGCATAGGAAAGAAAGATACAAAACCATGGCAATGACCATAATAAACCGCAATAAGGTCTGGGTAAATGTGGTCATGGGTACTGGCAGATGGTAAAACATGCTCATATCGGGTCTTGCTTGTTCAGTTATTTTATAGGTTAGTATTTATGGTTACTGGAAGAAGGACCTTCAAGTACCTATCTCCGGTGTACAAAAAGAAATTGAACACAGATTGTCTATTTACGTTATCTGTGTGTGGCACGTTTATAGCCGACCAGTACAGTACCTACTAATAAAACAGGCTCTTACCTTTACAATCGCAAATCACTATATACAGGATGATAAATAAATACCCTAGAATGTCAAAAGGCCACAGTTTCTACAAAGCGACTTTTCTACGAGTAAGAAGCGAAGGAGAAAAAAATTATGTAACTATTAATTTGAGCGATTGGTCGGTTCGATCTGTCACTATGCGAAATAATGTTGCCGGATTTTCAACGATAGAGATGTAATTTCATAATGGAACGAAATTGACGAACTGTCAAATAATTGTATTATCTCCTACCCGAATAATGTTTATTTTTTCGAAAAATCTATTATCCGTACATAATACTCAAGTGTCAAATAGTTCGTCGAATTACTGAACAGACTGTAGCTACAATCGGTTCATCAAATTCGTATTGAAAGTTGAAATTAATTTTTCATCTTTGCTTTTTGACACCAGCCTTAGTCAAAAATGTGGCAAGTATGAAACCTTGTGGCTCGTGGCCTTCGTATTTTTATAGTACATACTTGTTTATCAGAGAATAAGGCACTATATATATATATTGCCTTATTCTTATATATATGTATACTAGTATATTTTCCCCGCGATTTCATTCGCGTAGTTTCAGTATGTCATACAAACTATAGCACCCTCTATACTGCACAAGAACGGGATAAAAAGCATCCTATGTTATTCTCCTGGTTCTAAGCTACGTCCCCACCAATTTTCTGCGTAATCGGTTGAATCGTTCTTGAGTTATAAGTGTTGTAACAAACCCGTCTAGTTTTATATGTATAGATATATATGTATACTTCACGTCTTTCATTTTCAATCCCAAAGCGAGGCGAGGTAGGCAGAGTCACTAGCTAAGCAAATGCCCACGGTTCACCAAGTGTATTTCACGCAACGTGAGGGGGGATGAGCCCATCGCCGTTCTATAACGGACTCGTGCGTAGACCCGATGGTCCACAGGTCTTATGCTCCGCTGGTTTCATCACGATGTTGTCCTTCACCGTACGAGCGTTGCGTTGCGTACATAGACTCTGAAAAAGAGGTCCATTTGTACACGTCCGGCAGCCGAACTCGAGACCGCGACCTCCCGTTTGCAAGTCAAGTATCCGACCAACTGGACCAGAGACGATGCGTACCACTGTATATTGTAAACCTAATTAAGTTAAGGTCGTATCCACAATATTGTATGTATGTGTGTCCTTGGTTTGATATAGTTAACAGACTTAAAAGTTTATATTTGGTTTATACCATCTATGAACATTTTAGTATATAGTAAGTACTTCATGAATTGCCATATTTGAAAACTCCTTCTATAATTAGGTAGATGTATGTACTTATGCAAATAAATAGTTAACCAGTAGCCAGCTTGTAACTACGTGACTGATGTTTTGTTTTTCATTTACAAGAACCATGATATATTATGTAGATAGTGTTTAATAATCCAACATTTATACAAGTCATATTACATTAGAGTAAATAAATACAAATAAAAGTATCATTGCTTGATAACATTCCATTTCACTTGTAAATGTACTAACATAAGTTGTATATAATATTATAATAGATCTTTATTTATAATTTTGACCTAAATACTAAAGGTCAACAATGGCCGCCCCTCTGTAGGTAGTCCTGTGTTGTGGGGTATATATAATAACGATTAAGCATATTTTACTATTTAATACATTTATTATTATCTCTGAATACTAGTCACAAAAAAAACACGACATTATTTATGTAAGCACATTACTTAGGGGATAATAGTTTAAATAAATATTTAACCGTGGTTCTTAAAGTTTTAACATAATTGCACTGCTAGTGAAGTTTGTAAAAGTAAGATGTACGAAACATACATAAAAATGATCTACGTTCATATATCATTATTATCATCAGCCCATATTTGTCCACTGCTGGACATAGGCCTCTCCAATTTCACGCCAATGTGATCTGTTTTCGGCTTCTCACATCCAGCTTCTGCCAGCCAAAAATACGTCAAGTACTGGCTAATATTTTTTTATGAACACCGCGTAATATATCATTTTTTAATCAAACGCGCACAGACATTATAACTCAATATTGTTCACCGAGTGTAATATAGTCTTGCCCACGACGCATGCAACTGCCTCGAAACGTCGAGTAAAATAACAAAGGTAAACTCGAGCTTGTCTTTGATTATATTCGCGCCTATATACCTACCCGGTGAATAATATTGAGTTATCGCGTAATTTATTTTACAGAAGATAAAAGCAGCGAGAGCATAAAATGGCTAGTTTAGTGGTGCAAAAAATACAACTTCACTATCACTACTAAGTATAAAAGTCGCCTTCCGGTGTCTGTCCTATTTGCATGCTTAGATATTTAAAGCTACGCAACGGATTTGGATGTGGTTTTTTTCAGTAGATAGAGTGATTCTTGGGAATGGGTTATTATGTGTAATACATAAATACATCTACATTGTTTTTTTAAGTATTCAACTTTTTGTCTCCCTCTCTCATTACGGAAAGACTTTTGATCATGTTCTGTTGATTGAAGTAACGTCTGCGTATTGCCAACGAGTGTGACAATACAGTATGTAATACGACCAGATACTATGTTACCATACACTCTACTACAAATTGCAAAAAATAATTAGTCTAGCCTTATAAGGAACCTTATAAGGTTCGTTAAAAGTTACAGGATTTCATCGCAGCCATCCTTTATACATGACAAACACCCCGCGATTTTATATAAACTATAACACCCTCTATAAAGCGACATCCCACAGGATCTGGATAAATAGTATCTAAGTCTTTCTCCTGGTTCGAAGCTACCTCCCCACCAATGTTCTGCCAAAACACTTCGGCCGTTCTTGATTTATAAATAGTGTAACACGACTTTCTTTTTACATATTTCAGTAAGAAAATCATATAAACTATAACACCGTCTTTAAAGCGACGCGTCCCATACGAACGGGATAAAAAGTATCTTATGTCCTTTTCCTGATTTAAGCTGCGTCCCCACCAATTTTCAGCCAAAATCAGTTCAACCGCTCTTGAGTTATAAATAGTGTAACTTAAACGATTTTCTTTTATATATTCAGAGTGTAAAAGGACCCCGAGCAATGGTCTTAGAAACGTTGTTAGGCTCGTCAATACGAACAACTTTTACTATGGCGACAATGCGAGGAAACGAAAATGTTTATTTATCTCCATACAAAATAGACTAGAATTTTCTGCCTCGGGAGACGTCATTTTGTATGGAAATAAAAAGAAATCATTTCCCCGCATAAAGTCAAAGTCAGACTAGCTTTCAATGTGCCATTCACCTGCATTTTAAGATGCTTGAATGTGACAGTGCGGCACTGACCGACCTACACAAATATTCTATACCTACAACATTTTTTACTTATTTATATTCGAAAGTAATGTCTCACCTTTTCCTTAAAAAAAATATCTACCCGTCTTTACCACCATGCAGTTTTTAAATATCGCAGTTCAGTTAAAACCCCGCCAACTGCAGATATTTCGATAGTTTGATCGACTTCAGTGTGGACTATGGATACATTGAAGCGATTCGATATTGGCGATAAAAATTTACTTTCAGTTTGATCAGTCAACAGCTGCTTGCGCACACACCACGAGCGAATTAGTCGGCCCGGCGTGCATCGTGTATACTGAGTGAAAACTGTCTGCGCCTTAGTCTCTAAAAATCTAATTGTTTTATTA
Organism: Conopomorpha cramerella; assembly: GCA_012932125.1. Taxonomy (NCBI): domain Eukaryota; kingdom Metazoa; phylum Arthropoda; class Insecta; order Lepidoptera; family Gracillariidae; genus Conopomorpha; species Conopomorpha cramerella. The sequence goes on along the minus strand of SJJU01033125.1, from coordinate 5,545 downwards.
AAAATAAATACACATCACGGATTTTGATCCCAAAGTGAGGTAGGCAGAGGCTCTTGGTAAGCAAATGCCCACAATTCACCAAGCGTGAGCCCATCGCCGTTATAGGGTTCCCTTTTTGTGTGCGGGTTTCATCACGACGTTGTCCTGCATCGTACGAGCGATGCGTTGCGTACGTCCAGTAGTCAGATTAGAACCCGCGACCTCTCGATTCTCTCTTGACTTGTCTAGTATCCAATCAATTGGACCACAGACGCTAAATTGTTTTATGTGCGCATTTATCCAGGTTCATCATCAACATCATCAGCCCATACTTATCCAGGTTACGTACTGAAAAAATCACAGTGTCCGCTTTTTCGACAACTAGCGACTAGCAGGCCACACCGACTAAACTATCCGTCAATGGAATGTTTTCAATCTGCACGGTAGATAGTGATGTATAGGGGTAAAGTAGGGCTTTAGAAATAACCCTGTTTAATTTAAGTAACTTGTGTCTTTTCTCTGTATAGCAGTGTATTCCTCGACTGTACCTAATGTTGATGTATAAGTGTATAGGTATTAAAAAAATAATACAAAAAATAATAATATGTACTAATGATTAGATAAGTATAGATCTCTTATTTATAAGTGAATTAATTAATGTAACTTGCAAACTGGTAAGATATTTATTATGATGGTATTGCAGGTAAATATATAACCACAAATACATGTTGTAGTAATATAGTACGTATACTTATGACTGAATAAAGTGATAAACGAAAATGTACTTGGTTTTTTTACTTTTATGTTACTCTTACTATTTGACCAGACTGTAATGTCATATAGCTGTCTCTGGCAAGCAGACTACCAGCACGGCAGCCAGAGCCATACATCAAAGACAGTCTATTCGCCAGAGTGGGGTGGTCTGATCCTTGAGGAGATGTGACAAAATTAATTCAGTATTCAGTACTTATGGGTTTAGAGAGAAAATTCCAGTTTTAATTAAGATTTTATCATTCATACTATCAACACGAATTAACACAGCAAATTAAGATTATCGGAAATGGCAAAATTAAATAAACATCATGACGTAAACGAGGAATGACGCTTGAGACTTTTTTCGTTTGTAAGAGCAACAGACACAAGTGGCTGCCTAATCCTCTCCTAACAAAACCTTTAGTACACTGATTATTACTCTACTCACTTTTTATGCCGTGAATTGGGAGAAATACAGTTACTATCAGTCCCATGAACGAACTGAAAAGAAAAACAAAACAACGCTAAAGTCATTGAACGAACGGTTCAGGAGTATCTGAACGAGGAGTTCCACAGAACGCAGTAAGATTCATTTAGAACCACAGTGGCTGTCCACGTTGAATATCCTGATCATTAAAAAATCAACGTGCCCTCATAAATATATTAAACTATTTTAACAAGATCCGTCGCGAGCCAGTGCCGAGCCGCTGCCGATTTGGGAAGCGGTGACAGATGACCCGCGGAGCGAGGCGCGGGGACGGCCCCTTTGTGCTCTATCACTAATTGATTCCCGAGATAAGCTTCTCTAGTAGGCATCGGCGAGGTATTTCGCTTCATTAGGATGTCACCCGAACAACGTTCGTTCGGAAGCTCTACTTGACATTTTTATAAGCGCAGTTCCAAGATCATAGCAGATTCATACTAAATGCCTGCACAGATAGTTCGGCCCTTTACGAGAAAAACTCTCACGGCCGCCATTCAACTCGGCAGTCAGCTCGTCATTCCGTGCAGCCGGGTTTTTATTACTTATTGCATTGGTTTCCAATGAGGACGCGGCACTCTGGGAGCGGGACAGGACAAAAAGCGCCCCGACCGCTTCTCCACCCCGCTTGGAATGGACATAATCCGGAAGCGATGCCTCAGCGTTTTCAGGCCGCATTTATTGGAAAGCGAGCCTCATGCTCTCATGTATTATTTATAGTGAATATCAAAAGTCTTCTCGGATGTCTGCGCCTCGTTTTGCCCCTTTTGTGCGAAGACAATGGGCACCAGTCGGGTTTCTCAGGTTTTATATACGGCGCTGGATATGGTAGCCTGTAATGTAGGGCTTATTCTCTTGCCTCATCTGCATTGCTGTTCATATACAGGGTTAAATGGTCTATGTTTTTCAGTTTTCCTATACCTAGTTACCTTATGTAATTAGGTATTGTTTTATTTACCTACCTGAGATCTAAACTGTGTTGCTAATTTCACATCTTCGTCATGTTGAATCATCGGTGAAATTCTCTAAATTATGGTTGCATTCTCTACTTGGCCATACTGATTTTCTGTTCAAAACACCTACGTCACTGCTCTGAGATTGCCGGAAACCTCCGTCAACCGGGCGTTCATTTGTTTTCAAAACTTCCCTCCCTCGCGCAAAACTATGACTGGTTTATATACCTATTAAAATATTGGCTCCGTCATATCAAATAGATCCGAAATGTTTCGCTGCTGCAATGTTTGACTTGATTGTACCAGTTATCTTTTATTTTATTTTATTTAAATTATTAATTAAAGGAATGATTATTATTAATTATTTAATTGTCTGCTAACATTCTAACAGTTAAAGAATATTATTTAGTTTTTGAATTTATGCGCAAGTTAAGTTTTGTGGCTTTTCGCCCATTTAGTTAACAAGCTTGAATTGACTTTATTTCTTTTTAAAGAAAAGTTTTCATAGTATTTTTTATCTCCAGTATTTAGAGTACTTTCTCTCCAGGTACTACTACTTTTTCTAGTATATGGCAATTAGATAAAACACAATAGAATCACTTAAATAATCTTCAGCTCATAAAAAGCGTTCTGTCATAGGCGGAATAAGCGACTGTCGTTTTACAGATCTTTGTCTTGTTATTTGGTCGAGTTTCATTTTTTATTAATTTTAACACTTCCAGCTCCTTTGAAAATAATATTTAACCATTATTTGACGGATTATACATATTTCCTACATTTTAACTTTTAGAAAATGTTGTTACCATTTTATAAGTTACACTCGACATTTCCTTGACTTTCTATTATTTTGTATGCCCGGTATTCATAGTACCTACATATACCTACGGAAGACGACATCTTATCTATCATCGAAATATATTGAACTACTAGGCGTCTCGGCAAACATTTGTTTTGCCATAGGAATACGCTTTTGTACCGCGTGTATTGGAAGAAATACACCTTTTAAATCTTGACGTGTGATTCAAAACCAAAAATAACCAAATCGGTCCAGTCATTCTCGAGTTTTAGGGAGACTAACGAACAACAATTCATTTTTATATATACAGATAGATAACCAAGACAAATATAATAAAATTAAGTACAGTCATGTATACAAACATGTATGCACTTCGAAACATTTCAAAGCCATTTTCTATTAAAATATTTCCCGCAAAACCATAACATTATTATTAATTATTTGTGGAAAAAAATACACTTCATGTCTTTTAGTACCAAAGAAGAAAAAAATACATTTTTAAAATAATAATTTTAAAAATGGTTTTGAAATTTCTTAGGTAATTTTTACTCGCTGCTCTACATTGGTAGTCTTAACTTTTAATAGCGACATCTATGACGAAATGAACGCATCATCCAATGGGCTAGCTAACATTAACTTTCAAAAAGCTATATAGGTTTAGAATTAACGTTTCAGTTTCACAGGTTCTCCCATAGAGGGCGCACATTAAAAAACTTCATAGATTATTATAGTACTACTAAAGAATTATCGTAAGTTAGATTGTTATTTCCAGATATAAGTTCTTTCAATGTAAACGTTTCATCGGACACTGTCGCACGGTTACGGTCCGGCTGTTTACGTACGCTGCAGTTCGTTTGCACTCCGGTACCATTAACGCTTAATTAAAGAGTATCTGACGACCGTGTAGGTGATTGGTAGCGGCAGGTGAGCTACATACGAAGAAACATCACGGTTAGAGCTCGTTAGAGAGAGCGTTTTTGTTTTACCCCAATGGTGATTATCCATAATCTTTACCCCAAGGGTGCCCTAGAGTTAATTCAAGCTAGTTTTATAAATATGTCTGGATTTTTTATTAATGTTTTTTTATGAATTACATAATTATGTACATACTTAAATTAGTTAAGAGTAAAATTCAGCGACAAGAAACTGCATTCAAACATACTAGATACTCTTATATACTAGCAGGACGTATTTAAATTTATAAATTCTAATACGTATATAATATACGAGTATTAAAAATTCACTATTATACCAAATTATACGTTGTACGTTTTCAGCGACATCTACACAGAAATGCACAAACTAATACATCGCTGTACAACGGAGCTTTTGAAGCTTTTCCTGTCTAGAACTCCAACCTGTGGCTCCAACTTAGGTTTGTTCCACATTTTGTTCCATAGATGGCGCTGACAGTTTTTTCTCCAGTACCCCTATCGAATAGTAAGATACTATCTTTATTAATCATGTTTTTAAACTAAGTATTAATGGGCGTAAAAATGATTGCTTATAACTGAAAATAATAGTGGAAATAGATAGGTGGATGGTTTAATGCCATGGCCAGACTACGGCCACGACACCGACGCGGCGCTGTCGTCACTCCCGCTCAGTAGCCGGGCCAGTCTGGACGCTGGTCATCTCTCGAGCTCATTTTCCCGCCTGAAAAAAATATCTGTCAACGCGGCGAGCGGCGGCGTTCAGAAACTTTCATTACACAATTTTGGGGGTGAGTAATTTTTTCATATTTTGTAAAATCAACGCTGTTGCGATTTGTGGACAAAGTGTAGTCGAAGTTAAGTAATTAGTAAATCTTTGCAAATAATTTAATTAATCAAAGTTGGCTCTGATGTTGAACATTTTGCAAATAATACATTTTGTTTCGTACGTAGGTACTTTAAAAAGTTTTGTATGCGCCAAACCTTTTTTTCTCAGTTAGTTACATGCCAGTTTCGTACGGTCGGCCAAAAAAGTCCACCACCACCTTTGACATTCATGTGAATTAATTATATACGTAAGTGCACCGGAAATGCGAAAAACTTATAGCCCACTTTTTTGATCGAATGTTACTTAGTGTGACCTAAGCTGATGTACTTAGAGTCTATTAAATTGATATAGTAAAGTTTCAAAGGTAAAAATTAATTGTTGATATTTTTTATGTTGGTATAATTTGTATGTTCCATTACAATGTTAAATGCAAGATGTTATTAGTTGTTGGGTATGTTATTAAGTATTATTGTGCAACAGACACCAGCACCAAGTACAGCCAACGTAGTACCAATCAGTGATAAACTATTATAAGTTAAGCATTTAGCATTCTATTCTAAGCGATTTACGAAACTTATCTATAATGAAGCGAAGTTCGTAGTCATCATTACCAGCCTGTGCCTATTCGTCTACTGCTGAACCGCAAGCCTTCTTTAATATTTGCACCAAAGCTGTCGATTTTAAAGGGAAGAATTTATTGTTTTATTTGCAATCGAAATAGGCTCTGAAATTTACAGCGATTTTAAAAAAAAAATCTTCGCCGTTTCGAAATTATATTTAGCTTGGATTTAGCTATTTTCTTACCCCGATATACTCACGGTT
>SJJU01033120.1:0-10561 GCA_012932125.1 Conopomorpha cramerella | reverse complement strand
GCTGCTGCCAGTTCTCTGGAGAGCTCCCTCGGTCGTCTCTTACGACCCCCATGACGGGAAAAGTTGGGCTGGGGTGGTGACACATGTATTCTATTCGCCGTCACCACACGGCTTTTGATGTGTGTATTTATTAAATTAAAAAGAAACACACATACCTTACTACCGTGCCTGTAGTCTACGGAAGTGACGTCAGCGCGGCGGCGCGCCAGGTCGGCGAGGACGCGCGCCGAGTGCGAGTCCGGGCACACCACCTCCACCGACATCACCGGCTCCAGGAGACGGCATTCCGCACTCTCGAACACCTAAGGCATAAGTTTACTTAGTGCATGTATCAAATCAAATATTTTTATATTCATCAAACTATCCCATGTAACGATCGTGGATTTCTTCACGCTGCAATTTTTTAACTTTAATATTAAGTTACTGTTATCGCACTGTGAAACCTACTGTTAATGATAATATTCACTACCACAACTCTCAGGCTCAACCTTGTATGGTAGTCAATGTTAAAGCCATCCCAACCTGAACATTGTCTATACAATATTTTACATACTGTATTATGGGTGAATTTGTAAACTTTCTCTGGATAATAAAATTTTATTTATTATTACTTAGATACCATACATACACTTCACGCCTGTCTCCCAGAAGGCTAGGCAGAGACTACAGATCTCCATTTGTCACGTTCCTGACATACCCCTTTCGCTTCATCTACAGATAGATACCAATTTGACACAATAATGTTCACCGGGTATATAGGCGCGAATATAATCATAAACAAGCTCGAGCTCTTTGATTACATTCGCGCCTAGAGTCTGGCCAGCGAGTCGTGGCACTTACGATTTATTGAGATTTGACTTGCAACACCAGCAATGTGTCACTCACAGTGACTGACATACCACTGACAAACACGACTGAAAAGTAAACAATAGCCTTCCTCTAAGATTATTTTCGTAAAATTCATGTGCGTAAAATGTCTAAACCTCTTTAATGTGGGGTCAGGAAGTTAGTTTATGATATTTTAGAGTGATACCCGGCCGTGTAACCTGAGGATGAACATATTTTCGAGGAGAAAATGCAATATTTTTGTGAAATTATTGCTGTGTCAGAAAATGTAAACAAACTACCTCGTGTGTTCATAAGTTTTGAGACGAAATAAAAGTTGCATAACTTTTTTAATAATTTACTTATATTTCTAAAATTTTCCGTGCACATTAAATAGAACCTTATCAACAATAAAATATAATTTTTATTCGAAATGACCGCCCCTGTTTTTAATACAGGCCCTTAGACGATTTGGCCAGTCATCAATTACGGCACGAATCTTTTCCAGCGGAATTAGCTTTGCTTCTCGGACAAGGGCTCGCTTCAATGACTCCAAGTTTGGGTGGGACTTTCGGCAGGCCCTGAGCTCTAATTCCGTCCATAAAGAATAATCAAGCGGGTTGAGGTCGGGACTGGAGGAGGGCCATTCGTCCGCCGCGATGAAGGCCGGAACATTTTCTCGCAACCAAGCTTGGGTGGATTTTGCCTTATGGGATGGCGCCGAGTCTTGCTGGAAAACCCAATCCTTATTGTGAAATAAAGTATGAGACAGGGGTTTCACGACAGACTCTAAGATGTCACTTTGGTAATTCTTGGCTTTCACCTTGACGCCTTTTTGGCAGAAATGGAGTGGAGTGACACCTTCGTACGAAACTCCCCACCATACCATCACACTGGCCGGATGATGAGACCGCGAGACATTCCGTGCTGAAGCTGGGACATCCTTGCTACTTTTGGCATACACTTTATTATTTTGTCGATTGAACTTTTCTTCGACAGTAAAGATTTTCTCATCGGTGAAGAGTATCTTCCTCGCATCGTGTCTCTTAAGCAGTATTGGACAACGTTCGCGTCGCAATTTACGAAGGCGATCGTTTAAAAAGTGAACTTTCCTACGGCTATACGCCTTTACCTTCAGATCATATTTCAGTATTCTGTTCACTGAAACGCGCGAAATATTAGTCTGCAGAGCGAGTTTCTTCTGAGTGCGACATGGATTTCGGCGAAGTCTCTCTCTGATGATTTTGATGTTCGCAGGCGTCCTCACAGAGCGTGGCCGACCACTTCTTTCACGATCTTGCAAAGAACTTGTCTCCTTGTATCGTTTAATAGTGTAATACACGAAGTTACGGCTCACTCCAAAAGTTTTCATCTCACGGAAAATCTCCATTGGTTTTTTTCCTACCCTATGTAGCGAAATAACGGTCGCACGTAATTCTTTAGTTCCCTCCATCGCGAGAAAATTAAAAGAAATGAATCTGTCAATCATAAACATTAAAAGTTAACATTCCAAATTCAAAATTGGAAAAAGAAAAAATTATCAGCCAGTAACATTTTTTATTTTTTTTTTGAGTACAAAGTTTGTCTCAAAACTTATGAACACACGAGGTATAAGCAAACCATCTTGGTCCTAGAACTGTTTATTTGTGATTTTACAGTCAGTGAATAGTATGTCTACCTACATAATTTAGTATAACAGGTGATCGAGAAGAAGTGGGAAAGATTAAAATCTTAATAATTAAAATATTCAAAGATACTTTAAATTGTGACGTGTTTTTTATTTGCATTCAGTTATTTAATAGGTACCTACGTAGTAAATTAATCTAAAGGTAGGTACCCTACGCTCTAAAGCTCACGTCACACAGTGGAGAAACGGCTAGAAAAAAGGGGCCGTGGCCGAACCTACAGGATAATATTATTATCTGTGCAACGGGAAACGATAGTCATTCTCTCAAGCCGGCACTTTGTAAAAGGATTCATAGAAACTAAAACCACAGCCTCGGAACGCTCCCGGACCATTATGCGTGCCGTCACTTTAACCCTGAGTTCCTATATTATAAGTTACATATGAAGGGTCATAAAAAAAAAGGTTATTAGCCGTCAAAATTGCATGAAGAAACAACGCGTTATGCCAGTCAGGTAATATCTTGAAACAAGCCAGCAAGCATCAAGTATCAAGATCGTTTTTCCGAATTCATTCAATATTTTTCAGTGATACCAGGTAGCCTTTTTTTCAAATTTCCCGCCACTTTTTAGTGCCACGACTCGCTGGCCAGACTATATATACCCGGTGAACAATCTGAGACAAGCTCGAGCTCTTTGATTATATTCGTGCCTATATACCCGGTGAACAATCAGGGACAAGATCGAACTCTTTGATTATATTCGCGCCTATTGGCTAAGTGCGCGACGGTGGCGACGCGTAGCGTTTACAACATTTGCGGAAGCTGTCAAATAATAACAATGTAAACATTGTTAGTTTTCTTTGCAAATATAAATAAAACCAACGATTAAAATAGTATTGTTGACAATATTTAAGTGAAATTTATTCAATACTTTGTAAAATTAACGTAATAATAAAAACCGGGTTTGAAACTATTATACATACTTAATATTAGTTTCCAACCACAAACTGAGATAAAAAGCAATAAATTAGCATTAGCCGAGCATGTAAGAACGCAACACGATAAACAGTTAACAACGCAAAAACAGTCATGGCCCATTTCTTTGCTTTGATTTTGTACTGCAATCAAAACTTGACAGCTGATCATCCGCATTTGTTTCCAATTTCTGCCGTGTTGTGCGCTGCGGTCGTTATCTCTCTGCCACTACTCGCTTTGCACATAGCCAATATACCCGGTGAACAATATTGAGTTATAATGTCTGTGCGCGTTTCACTAAAAAATGATCAAACAAATTTGACAGTTCCTCAGACAAAAAACAACCTTGCCAACCAACCCGACTTGCAATACAAAACTGACGTTTACAATTAAACGAGACAAAGATATCAAAAACTTGCAGGAGTGAAAGAGTAAGAGACAATATATTCTGTCACTTACTGCCTCATCATCATCATCGGCCATATATTAATCTTAATGTAATTACCTATAGGTACTAGTGGCGAAGCTAGGAGGTAAGCCGGTAGTGAAAAATATGCACTTAACCAATGCTTATTTAGATTTTTTATTTGTCTTACTTATTTGAGCTATAATAAGTCCCTACGCTACTTAATTTCCTTGAAAATATTTGTTAATATGCCTGGCATAGGCTTGTCTTATCGGCTTACCTCCTAGCTTCGCCACTAATAGGTGTATCTATCTGTCCTAATTTTAACACCTGTAACTGTATACATGTTGGCAATAAATGATATTAGTATGAGTACTCCTTATGGAGCGTGTGCCAGCGGTGCGCAGACCGCTTGAACGCCTCGAAGTTTTCCCAACTCTGGACGATTTAACTGGACAAATGCGTGTGTACATACCTTCCGAAGGCACTGAGCGACGGCCGCCGTGATGCTGGAGTCGGAGGTCCCGCGGCCCACCTCCAGCCAGTGCAGCGTGACCTGCACGTCCACCATCTGTCCATAGGGTTACATTCCTCCATTTAAGCCGGTCTTAATACTTGATTTACACATATCAAAAGCGTCGAGGGATCAAGAACATTTTTAGCTCTAAAAAAAAATCTAATTTATTTAAATCAAATCTAATCTTCTGGATTGGTCTCCTACCTAATTCCCCATGCCTGTATCAATTGACTTATCACCACATTTTGAATAAATGATGAATGAATTCAGTTTTTGTAAAATATATTCTTGATTGAAATCTTCTAAAATGTACTTGATCCCTAGATACTTTTGATGTGTGTATCTATAAATTTACATGGTGTAAAAGGACCCCGAGCAATGGCCTTAGAAACGTTGTTGGACTCGTCAATATGAACAACTTTCACTATAGCGGCAATGTAAAACTAAAACGCAGTACAGTCTGAAGGTTTTCAAGTCACTGGGGTAAATAGGTACCTAATGAACAAGTGTGCTCCATCGTAGACCAAATCGCTGCTTAACATCAGACAGGACGGTGATCAAACGCTTGTTCAATGTGTTTTATAAAAAAAGTGGGGAAATGAAAAAATTAAATGTCATCCCCCCCCCCCCCCCACCACCTTGGTGGTGGTCTTGTCCCTATTTATATATATTGTATGGTGAGTGGGAAGGCTGGTTCCACCGTCAGTGATGACGTAATTGTTACCCCCACACAATATCTAAGGTTCAGGTTATTCAGTTGCATATGCTCTTAGTAGGATAATATAATGGAAGCACACGTGCAGTCGACTTAGTACCACTGTAATTGTTACCTTGCAACCCATGATGGGTCCGTGAGAGAGCGCGGTGGCGACCCCGTGGCGTACGGCCGCCAGCTGACGCGGTCTCAGCTGCGAGAGGTTGGGAGCCGACTCCTGGGACATGTCCAACCTGGCAGGGAACGGAACACACTCGGTTTGTTAATTAATACAACGAATTTAGTTGTCATCTCAGACCAAACAGAACTAGCCTAGAAAGCCGCGTATAGCAACCTCAGTCTGTCTCTATTAGGGAAGTAAAAAATCATATATCTCGACTTCAAAAGCATAAGGTTGCATTTTGTTGCAATTGCGCATATATATTTTTTCTCTTATTTCTATACCGTCTTTAGCTTAATTACTATGTGGGATCCAAGGCCCCCGGGATCTACCCCAGTCGTCATTGATTGAGCTTTAGATCCTGGCTCTAACAGGAATCACAGTTGCGGGAAAGTAGGTGAGAAAATCGGGAAAATCCGGGGGTAAAAAAATACTTACTTCAGCACTTTATCCTCAGCCACGCCCGGGTAGTGCTTGGCGGAAGCTGTCACGGTGACAACCTGCCTCGCGTTACCGATCTTCCGGTCTACGGCCAGTGTGTGCCTGCCCCCGCCCGTGAGAGCCTCGCGGTACGCAATCTGCAACGGGCCCAGTTCCACCGCGATCTTGTACTCGCGGATTATCCGCTCCTTTATTATCTCCAAGTGGAGTTCACCCATGCCTGAAATTGTTAACCCTTAGCTGTATAGTGATATAATACTACATCAGTATAATTATAAATAATAATAATAACTTTATTTCAGAAATTGTGGTTCAAATACATACACAAAAAGCTTATACAATAAACTTAGTGAGTACCTACTCCCCATAAAAGGGCCTACAAGCCCTGTGGTTTGGGGTGAGTAAAAAGCTCAACCCAATATAAGATGTACAGTATGTGCATTATAACGACAAAGACCAAAACAGAACAAGTACTACATAAAAATATCATTTCAGATTACATACAGCGTGTGTTGTGTGTGTGTGCATGTGTGGTGTGTGTGTGTGTGTATGTGTGTTTCTGTGAGTCAATTATGTGCGATTGAAAAGCTGAAGATTGCTTGCCTTACAAAACTCATAGTGTAACTTAGGATCAGTGTGCATTCCTACCCACCGCGTCAAAGTAAAATAGATAGTCTAAACAATTACTTTCAAAATATATATATTTTCCTCCATTTTTTTTTCTAGCCGTCCCCATCTACAGATTTTTTATTCTAAATTATTGTCAAAGGTACAATGAATACATATGAACGCAGTATTGACTTTAGACCACGTTTAATTTTTTATTTTTTCCCATGATGCAGGCCACATAATTTAAGAAGGATAGGATTTAATCCAGACAATAAAAAAATCATGCAGTTAAGGGTTAAAGACAGCGTGAGTCTGTTTCCGCAGCACAGGTTTACCTTTAGCGGAAACAGTTTATCTTAGAACTTGTAACTGTTTATTTACGAATAAACATATTTTAATTTTCAATGTTAATTTAAGTAAAAATAAAAAAATACACTTCACGCCTTTTTATCCCAAAGCGGGGTAGGTAGAGGCACTTGCTTAATAAGCAAATGCCCACGGTTCACGCGTGCGAATTTAACCCAACGTGACAGGGGGTGAGCCCATCGCCGTTATAGGGTTCACACAGCCGGACTCGGACCCGCGACCTCCCGGTTACAAGTATCCGACCAACTGGACTACAGACGCTCTCAATTTAAGTACAATTTATAAATGAGATTCGTGGTACACCGTAAGTCTTATTTTATAACCCCCGACGCAAAAACGACGTGGTGTTATAAGTTTGACGTGTCTGTGTGTGTATGTGTCTGTCTGAGACAACGTAGCTCCCAAACGGACGATCTGACTTTATTGCGGTTTTGAGTTGAAAGTGAGGATGAAAATTTTCACTTGAATAAATACCTCCAAGTGGGGTATCAAATTGATGAGCACGAAACGTATATTTAGAATCTGTTTATTAAATGAAAATTGGATAATTTGTTCAAAAGTTATGAGGGTTGAAAGTGTTAAGGTTTTTTTTTTTTTTAATCTTATTTATTTTATAAGCCATACATCTTAAGATTAAGGCGGCTTAAATATAACTAAAAACTATGTACCTTAACTTCTAAGACAACATGAGAAAGAACCAACAGAACAACAAACAAAATCACAGCTTAAAAAAAACAGGAATAGAACTTACTGAGAATTCTTATAATATTCCAGTCTAAGATTCAGTGAGTGTATAAGATAACTAAGTAAACGATCACTGTGTTCTATTGTAAAATTGGAGCTTAAGATGTGATGAAAAAGGAAGAAGAGATCTCCGTCAGGACACTGAGTATCTTTTAATAAATCTAACCTGAGCTGTTTGTTGATTTTACACTCTAGAATCAGATGCAGAAGATCTTCTTCCCTTTCGCAAAGTGTACAATTCGGATTTTCTCGTTTTTTCATTAAAAAATTAAATTTATTGAGAGCCATGTGATACGTTCGGGTTCTAAAACACAGCACTAATTCTCTTCTGTTGAGTTTTAGTGAGGAAAACCAAGGAGTACGTGGTGGTTCGCTCACAATGGTCCCGTACCAGATACCCTTAGAGTGTTAAGGTTCAATTTCATAAAATTACACATTTTGTTTTGTGTCACTTTTGTTCTAACTGTGCGACATACATTTCTTTATTTCGACACACAGGTACAGACACACACAGACGAATGCATCATTACTTTAAAGAGCACAAAGTTAAATAAGAAAAATGGATCGTGTAGAACCGCGCGTGTGCTGCCACCTCGCGGTCGAAATAGGCAACGACTCAGCATGGTGTCACGAGCATAATGGGAGGTTTTCTGACAGGTGGCTTATTACAGTTCTAAGAAATGTCAATAGATGACACTACCTAGACAGTGTTGTCATTTCAAATTTTCATTTTTTGTTGACAATTCTAAAATTAGTTTCTCCATAATCATGTGAGCAGTCGGAGCACGGGCTTCAAGAAAGACACGACATAGAACAAATACGCGCTGTGATTGGCTGCTATGTCACACAACGTGCGACTCGGCTTGTTTCAACAAATCACAGCGCGTTATATGTCTTATCACATCTTTCTTGGAGCGCTGTGCTAGAATGGCTGATTAGCGCCATCTGTGAGATGTTTTGGAACTACTTTTGACATATTTGAAGCTATCCGACAACCTCTCAGACGCTGATATTCTGCCGGAGGGGTAGCCTATGAATACAAAAATAAACAATCTAATCCTTACCAGCGAGAACAATCTGTCCAGCGTCCTCGTCATGGCTGACGCGGAGACTGGGATCCTCCCTCGCCAACTCGGCCAGTGCTGTCTCCAATGCGGGCAGCCACGAGGCGCTCGGCGGCTCCACGCTGCAGAGGAACACTGGCTCCGGGACCTGGCTGCCTGACGGGGTGGGGACATAGTCTATAAATAGAGTTTACTGAATACCAGCTTGAGGCTTTAGAGGAAATAGAGAGGTGGACTAGATGAGATGCCTTATAGAGAAAGAAAGCTTACAAAGGCAGGAAATGTACAACCAACTCAAAAATGTTGCTGTAACTCTCATTTATTGTATAAATAAATGCCAGCAAAATTACAGCAACGATTTTTTGTATAGCGTCTGTGGTCCAGTTGGTCGGCTACTTGACATTTTGTTACATTGACTTGCAACCGGGAGGTCGCGGGTTCGAGTTCGGCTACTGGACGTGTACCAATGGGAGATCTTTTTCAGAGCCAAGGTACGTATCGCAACGCTCGTACGGTGAAGGAGAACATCGTGACCCGCACACCACAAGGTGTGTGAATCCTATAACGGCGATGGGCTCACCTCCTGTCACGTTGGGTTAAATACACTTAGTGAACCGTGGGCATTTGCTTACTAGCAAGTGCCTCTGCCTAGCTCGCTTTGGGATTAAAAGGCATCAAGTGTATTTATTCTTATTGGTTTAAACAATGATAGCAAATGGTTGATTCCTTTTCGCGTCTTCGCTATGCGTTTTGAATTAAAGTGATATTTTACTGAGTGACGGTTCGGAAAGCGGCGCGTGGCGCGGTGTGTGTGTGTGTGCGTGTATGTGTGATACGACGCGTTGTTCTAAGTAAAGTACCTACCTTCTTAAGAAAGGGCAAGACAAAAAAGTACCAAATCTAAAAAGTGTAAGCTATGCTATATTGTGCTGAAATAGACTCTACTCCTGATGCTGAGTATGCATTCATGGTTTCATGGTTGCTACGTTTATTCGTTAACACGTTGTACATATTTAGGTCTATGAATAAAACATGTTTACTTCAACTACGAAAAAAGGAGGCGCCACGTCGTGTGTAAATCTGGAACTAATCCAGCACAATCGTAAGGTGTAAGACACTTACCAATGCCCAACATGACCTCGGCAATCTCACTCGAATTCATTTCTTCTTCGGCCGTCTGCAGTCGTTGCTTGGCACTTGGCAGGGCTAGCTTCTCTATCTGTGAGGTCATCAATTATAAATAATATAAATATTTTACAACAACACACACATTGCCTTCATCCCATGTTAAGTAGCCAAAGCACTTGTGTTATGGAAATCAGACAACGAGATATATTTACTTAAATACTTTTTTTTTCTTTTAAATACATACTTATATATATAAAACACCCAGACACATCCAACAAGTACTTAAAAGCTCATCACCTAAATACCTGTCAGCGGTGGGAATCGAACCCACGGCCCTATGGAGCAGAAGCAGACATGCTGACCACTACACCAAAGGGCCCGTCAATTGATTAATAACAATGCATACAATACATGCGTCACCACCCCAGCCCAATTTTTCCCGTCGTGGCGATCTGTGAGGCGAACGAGGGAACTCTCCAGAGAACGGGCAGCAGCGCTCTCTGTGAGTTAAACCACACACCACTGCGACCGCCAAACCGCCTGCCAAGCGTGGCGGTTATTGGGATTTCTGACAAATGTTTGTTTTAGTGGCCACACCACATAACCTCGTCGTCTCCCCCGCAGACGACGGGGTATCCGAAGGGATTCTCCACCCGTAAACAAAAGAAAAGTTCTTGGAGACCTATAACCCTTTAACAGGCAGAAGGTTTGTTTGTAATTCATTGATTTTAGACTGTATTTCAATGGACTAAGATTCAAAATTAAGTGGGATTTATATTCCCTCTGCCTAGTAAAGGGATAATAACCGTTGTATAAGTGATAACGCGTTTATTGGTAAGGGGGTAAGTCTACTATACTTTCGTAGTTGCATCGCTTGGCAAAATAACGTTTGCCGGGTCAGTTAGTTAGAAAATAAAAAAAAGAGTATAAAACATAGTTTTACCAAAAAAACTTTTTTTTTTTGTTACTTTTTTTTTTTTTTTTTT
>SJJU01033107.1:0-12765 GCA_012932125.1 Conopomorpha cramerella | reverse complement strand
CCCCCTTACCAATAAACGCCTTTTTATTTACACAACTGTTATTACAGGTCTACTTGAACTGGTTATTCCGTATTTGACATACAACTGACAAGTTAAGTTGAGCTTTGTGGATCTTCTAAATAGCAATTCCGCCATTATTGGTAAGGCCCTAACTGTATAGTAAATATAAAAATTAATTGCAAAATGAGTTGGTAACCGCAAAACTCCGGAACGGGTGGACCGATTTCGCCAATTCTTTTTTTGTTGTGCTTATTAATGCCAGCAGAAGGTTCTTATGAAAGAAAAAAAGGACATCCACTGTTGGACAAAGGCCACCCCGGAGGTTATGTTAATTTTAAATTATTTATAATAGTTAAGATAACGTCTGTCAAGTCCACTAGTATTATATAAAAGAAACACTATTGAAAGAGGTGAATATGAAAAACCACAACAACATTTTACAAAACATAAAATTAATTTCGTTGACACAAAATCGAAGTATCGACGAAGTACTCTGTGAACAACCATAAATGTGTACGTATATGTATTAAAATGTGTTAGTCTCCGTTTTTGAAGTCGTTTGAAAAGAGATCCCTAGTTCCTATCTAGGTACATTATAATCCCACCTGCTCCATTCTTTTTAATGACGTCACAAGACTGTAATTAATAAAAATGAAAAGAAACCCTCCGTCCGTTACTTAGTTAACGGACACAAAACGGAATTCTTTATACAGGATGCATTTTTAAAAACGTTACCTGGAGAAACATTGCTGTTAATTTTTTAATGAAAGGAATCTTGTCTTTCTTTCAAGTAATATTATTGGTTGTCAGAAAAAAAAGACGTAAGTATTTTATATTTAAAAAAAAATACACTTCACGCCTTTAATCCCAAAGAGGGGTAGCCAGAGGCACTTGCTAAAGCAAATACCCACGGTTCACGGTTTACATTTTTATTACTACAATAATATATTGTATTTCCTCAAACCAATAGATACGTATTTAATAAGCGACAACACTAAAAAAAGTTAAATTTTCTTTCTTAAAACGACGCCTCTTTCATAATTTTGTCTTCGGAAAATTTCATCGACTCTAGTTTGCTCTCTTTATCCCATTTGTACCACGTTTCATCACAAGTCATTATTTGTTAAACGATTCCAACCCTTCCTGCCAAAGCCAACAATGCTTGACAATATTGTAAGCGTTTGCTTATCGAACGGCGTCAACATTCAAGGCATCGAACGCGCACTCACCTTGAACATCCCTAAATGTTCATGAATTATTTCGTGAATTCGTTCCTTGGTAATGCCTACATCTCTATAGCTAGTTACTATTGCTTCACTCGACGATCGGGAGAAATCGTTTTATTGACTCTGTTTACATTTACGTCACACTGACGTCCACTGCAATACACAGGTCTTCTCAAAAGGAAGTAATTTAGAATTCTCACTTCAAAAGTGTCTAGGGATCAAGTACATTTTTGAAGATTGCAATCTAGAATATATTTTACAGAAACTGAATTCATTCATAATTTATTAAAAATGTGGTGATAAGTCATTGATACAGGCATGGGAAATTAGGTAGGAGACCAATCCAGAAGATTACACTTGATTTAAATAAATTAGATTTTTTTTAGAGCTAAAAATGTTCTTGATCCCTAGATGTGTGTATTATATATCCAATATAATATTCATAAAACTACCGTTTCCATTAAACATTTTATTGAATCCATCATCATCATAACCAACCACATGACGTCTACTTCTGGAGGAGGACCTCCCCCAATGATTTCCATGATCAGTTGAGGGGAAATGCCAATAATCGCCACGCATTTATTGAATTAAAATATTCTTGATTCAGATATTCAAAATAGCATTTCGCATCCATACCAGGTGGATTTACCATTTATGCGAACCAAACGGTGTGGATGCACACCGTTTGGTTACACCTACATTCATAGTGCGAACCGCCAGGATGTGTAATGATTTGCCGGAGTCTGTGTTTCCTGCGCAGTGCAGTCTGAAGGTATTCAAATCACTGGGGTAAATAGGTACCTAATGAACAAGTGTGCTCCATCGTAGGCCACATCGCTGCTTAACTTCAAGCAGGATGCTAGTCAAACGCTTGGTCAATGTGTTTTAAAAAATAGCCCATTTTACGGCACCGAAAAAAAAACAACAGCCCGTACCTACTTACCTACTTAACGTGTTTAATGTCTAATCCACCATCGCACATAACTACGCGACGTAAGTCCCCGCCATAAACCGCGAGTATTTCATATTCATACTTTTGAATATTCTTCTCTTTTAATATAATAGTCTACTTACTTTGTTCCAACTGTAGCAGAAGTCATCATAAAGCCGGTTTACGGAGGGCGTGCTCAGCGCTTTTTTTTATTACGTCATCATTTTTAAACGGAGTGAGGTCGAGAGGTACACCCACTGGTAGGCAGGTCATATTTAACAAGTTAGACTAAAATAAGCTGATACCGCGTCGCTTAAGTTTTTGCCGCGGTCAGAGCTCAGCATAAACTGAGAAGACTATGTATGACAGTAAAAATGTACATTGTCTTTCGGGGCGTACAGTAGCTGGAACGTTGGCTCTTCCATGATATAAAATGGGAATTAAAAGTTCTGTCGCAGTCTCGATCTTGTTGGGGAGTAATGTGACTTCTGGGAAAACAAACATGGTGTTCTTAACCGGTGATATACAGGGTGATTTATAAATACCGTTTAAGGTTGAAGAATCTTTAGTGCACTCAGTACAGCTGTAGTACTTAATGAAACAGTTGTATGTATTGAAACGAAAAAAAAATTAACGCTTCAGATATAAATCTTCATGAGTTGATTGAGTTTGTATGGGAAGGGGCTCGAATTTCTTTTTCGTATCGGGATATTTATTTATTTACACACACACTTTACATCTTTACAGGTATCATCCCATTACGATATAAAAGTAACTCTCAGGTAAAAAAACTATAGACTATCAACTAATAATTATAAAATAATACACTTACATGCTATGATAAAGTACATTGGTAAATAAATTTAGGTAACTAATTATCAATTGTGACTAATGATCATTTACAGTAAGTACTGCTACAGAAACAGTAGAGTTCGTCTTCAAATAATACTTTCAAAACACGCTATATATGTATACACAACATGGAAGGCACAACCATGTTAAGCTTAACATCATTCATTCTTGTTACAGATCAGCCTTCTAACTGTGACAGGAATACGATCCAACCGTAATCGGATATTGACACAACAATTATATTGATTGCTGCGTTAATGTAGGACGCACTTTGTTTATGACTCAATGGGGAATTTGCTTTGACGTTTTTCGGAGAAGTGTCATTGCTGTCAAACTTTGTTTGGAAATATTGACAGTAATGACAGTTCTCCGACCGAATATCTGTCAGAAAAACGTCAAAGAAAATTCCCCATTAATAATATTATAATCATCATCATCATCAGCCAATACTTGTCCACTGCTGGACATAGGCCTCTCCAATTGCACACCATTATGATCTGTTTTCGGTTTCTCGCATCCAGCTTCTGCCAGCCATCTTGCGCATATCATCAGTCCACCTTGCCTGAGGGCGTCCTACACTCCGTTTGCCGAGACGCGGTCTCCACTCGGGAACTCGTTCGCCCCAATGCAACGGTCATCGGTTCTACGGCTAATATGGCCGGCTCGCTGCCACTTCAGCTTGCTAAAACGATAATCAATAATATTTTGTATTATTTAACGTATTTATAATATACGTATATCTGACAGAAAAGCTTTTGACATATCTGGCTCTGAAAGTCAGTCATGCGGGTGCGAACCTCATCATAATACTGCATTTCCATTTTAAATTTCATTGTGTTTGTATTTGTTTCCCTTGAAAATTCTTTTATTTTATCTTTATTGCATTATTGTAAAATAAACAGTATTTTTTTTGTTGCGATGCGAATAAATTCTCTCTGTTTCTCCCACTCTCTCAATTTTGTATCCCTTCCGAAAATACGCTTATTTATACACATTGTGAAAGAGCGGGTTTTTCCAAAACAGATTATTTTAACTTAAAATCCTTGGACCTTGGAGAACCTTGCACCCGTGTCTGTTACCATCTTTATAAATAAAGTGAATAAGTGAAAAAAAAATATGAAACTTCACTTACTAAATAGTCGCTATAATTTAATATGAAACTGTACTTTACTCAGTCGCCAGTGTACTAAGATCACCCTCCTGGCGAAATAGTATAACATGTCCACGTTATTCTTAGGTACATAAACACACGTCTATAATGTCTTGTCGGGTGAACAGAATCTTTAGAGAGGCAAAGTTTCATATGGCATCATTCATCAACTGCGTCAGTACGATGTTTTAATTCGACAGATAACAATCGAGCACTTAAAAACAAACTGATACTCCCCCAAACAACCCATTCCCATCTTATTATTCTGTTAAGTCATCGTAGCTTATCTTAGGAGTAAGTAAATTCAAAAGAATCCATCAAATAAATGTTCGCAATAAAACATAGAGACGTACCCACTGCCTTTGCATTATTGCCCCGGGAAGCGGTCGACTACGGCGTAGACGTTACGTACTACGGCGTAGCTGAATTGTAAGAGCATTTTGCGAATTTGACGTAGCACGGCGTAGACATATGGCTCTACATCGACTCTACATTGTTGATTCTTTAAACGTACTTATTCAAATGGTTCCGAAAGGGCTTTAGCGATACGTATACTAACGGCAGTATTTACTAGGGAATATTATCGTCCACAGCCATTATAAAATCATTTGGTCGGTAAGGTCATATACAATTTGGTAATCAAGTTGTATTGATCACATCCATATTATGTAGTGAGTTTACTTCATGAGTTTACAGACTATGTTAGATTTTTTACACCAATATTTGTTTGACGTTCCCAATCTGTTTTTTGGACAAGCGTCTTTTTAAGTCGACCTTGCACCTCAACCTTACATTTGTATATCCCTTTTTACTGTAGTTATGCAAACGCTAATGGCTTATGAACCATAATCTACAGCAAATAGGCTTTTCAAACAAACATGGTAGGTACATAATTATTAGTGACTAGCTGTCTCGGCAAACATTTATTTTGCAATATTATTTGAAGAAATACACCTTTTAAACCTTCCCTGGACTTCCACGTTTGATTCAAGACCAAAATTAGTTAAATCGGTCCAGTAGTTCCCGAGTTTTAGCGAGACTAACGAACATCAATTCATTTTTATATATTAAGATTTAATCTCTCTCTATCTCTCCCTTTCATAGGTAATATTTTCACAAGGTATATTACTAGAATACCACGTCCTTTTGTGTCGGACATTCCTAATTGTATAGCGCACTCATTCCACTGTACGTCGGATCGGTAGCGTCGATCGCCTCTCGAATATTCCCGGTGAATTGAAGAATTCTCTGCTCTCGAAAAAAAAGTCCCAAAATGGACGGAATGGAATTTGACCTTTCTTTTGTTCGCTGTTTATCTACGACCGCCGGTTGCGGACCGCTAGCGGCGAAACAACCGGCGTGTCGTGCGTACACTGCTGGTTTTATACCCTTCACGTGTTTACCAGTTGCCATAAAATTGCGTCGTCAATAAGTGTCTATAGAAAAAAAAAGGTATCGCACGCCAATAAACTTGAAATCATACATTCGTTTCGGCTTTTGTTTGTGTTGTCGGGGCTTTAATAACCTGTATGGACTATAAAAAGGTAATGCAATTTATATGAACCTACTGAACAAGTGTGCTCCATCGTACACACATCGCTGCTTAACATCTGGCAGGGTGGTGGTCAAACGCTTGTTCATAGTGATTAAAAAAAAATAAAAAAAATAAACTGGTGTTGGGTAACTCAACTCATATCAATAGGTACCTAATGGATAATTTGCTCCGCCGTAGACCACATCGCTGCTTAACATCAGGCAGGATGGTGTTCAAACTGTGTTAAAAAAAACACTAGTCAAAGAGCCCCATCTCTCTGTCCCATACCTCTAGACGTAACCTTTATTTTTTTAATTAGTCCCCGAACGCACTGCGCGCTGTCAATCTGTCAGTTGCGTGTGAATTTTGAGTTCTGCGAGTTTCGGCTGCTTTCGTATATTCAGAACTCAAAGCCTCAGAATTCTGTCCGTAAAACCGCGCAATGGGGTCGGTGCCTTAATATTGATGATACAAATAAACACATATTGACAAAAATACTATTTTTTCCGATCCTAGTATACCTCTTTCGTCTCGTTCATATTCATGTTTTAATAAGGTGTTTCACTGATACCATACCGTACTATTTGTCCATATACGCCTCAACTGTCAAATTAAAATTTACTTTAGAGAAATGCGTAGGTTCCGAGTCTATTCACCCCAACAACTATTATGTGTGTGAGTTAACGCGTGAGTAATTATTTACATAGAATATCTAACAAAGTGCAATGCACTGGATCTTTGTTATCTAAATATACACACATCAAAAGTGTCTAGGGATTATGAACATTTTTAGCTCTTAGAAAAAAATCTAATTTATATAAATTAAATCTAATCTTCTGGATTGGTCTCGATCTTCTGGATCGGTCTTGATGTATGAAAAATCTAAGACGCTTGAAATTTGAGATGCAGGTACTACTAAACTACGCGAATGCAATCGCAGGGCTTCCACTAGTTCTGTATTGCGTTGACTTACAATATTAACCTTAGCTGCATAGTGATGTAATACTAGTACATCAGTATAATTTTCCTCGATTTTTTTTCTGGCCGTCCCATCTACAGATTTTTCATTCTAAACTATTGTCAAAGGTACAACGCAGTTATTGACTTTAGGCCACTTTTAATTATTTATTTTTTTCCCATGATGCTGGCCACATAAGTTAAGAAGGATAGGTTTTTATTCAGACAAAAAAAAAATCATGCAGTTAAGGGTTAATACCTACACTGTATCGTTGTTTATAAGCCCAAACATAAACGAACGAAAAAAGTAGGTGTGGAACGTACCTACCATTTTTTTTTCGCTCGATGCCAGTTAAATGATGTTAGAGGTTTTTCATTTACGTCGGACGTAGTGGCCGGGGTTTATGGGTCGTTCGGTGAAATTCGGGGGGATGAGATCTCGACGTTAGCAACCCAACGTGTTGGGGCCGGTTGTAAGATACCTTCATTAGACAGGAATGCTTGTTAAGATGACATTGAACTTAACTTAATTGGATTCTCTCGGACACACATTTATACTTTCTAGCGCTATTTAGACAATGGCATTCCGCGAACGAACGGAATGAAATCGTTTGCTGCAAAAACATTTGAAGTGGAGCTGTTTTTTCTTTGTTCAAAGCGTGTTTTTCTTTGTTAGCGATTCTGGTCTAATTTGTAATGATATCGTCGCTGAAAAAGCGTCCTAAGTGCTGAAACTGATTGTGCAAAATTTGTGATTATTTCAATCGACCTTACTAGCTTTATTTTTTTTTGCAACTGTCAAAATACAACAGTCCAATAACAAAGGTGATCTCGAGCTTGTCTTTGATTATTTTCGCGCTGATATACCCTGTATACAATATTGACTTTATTCCCACCAATCCTTGGCTTACCGAATAACTTACTTAGATATTCCTCGTGCGAATAGCCTTTTGTAAAATTAATTCAGCTAGTTCTGGTTCATGTGTTAAATTCAGTACACCAAATAGTACTTAGCCGTGTGGTGACGGCGAATAGAATACATGTGTCGCCACTTCAGCCCAACTTTTCCCGTCTTGGGGATCGTAAGAGGCGACCGAGGGAACTCTCCAGAGGACGGGGAGCTGCGCTCTCTGTGAGTTAAACTACAACACCACTGCGATCGCCAACCCGCCTGTCAAGCGCGGCATTATTGGCATATACCCCCAAATGACGAAAATCATTGGGGGAGACCGTCGTCCAGCAGTGGCTGATGATAATGAAATAGTATTTAGGGTTCATCTCATCATTACTCCAAGAATTGTGACTCGTATTAGAGCCCGTATCTACATCTGCATCCAGAACAATTCAGATCAATAACAAAACATTGTTTTATATAATTGCGGGACTAGCTTACAAATTGATGCTCAGGTTCAATTCAATCTGACAGCTGTAGCTGATTCCTCACTAATTAATCTCATGGTTTCTACGAACCTTGTTACCTCACTATAATAATAATAATAAATACATAGCTGCAGAAGTTGCCGAGCCCCCAATGAGACCATTCCAACACATAACAGGATCCTGTAGAGCAATAGTTCAAATAGACTATAAATATCGCCATGACCAATTAGCGTGAAGCAAGTATTCGACCAACTGGACCACAGACGCTCAGGATTTTTTTACGTAACACAAAAAGAGACTTTTTCAATTAGATCGTAGGTACATATGCCTTTTAATCTTTGTTCGTCGATAACTTCGTAATGTATTAACCAATTTAGATGATTAAATTAACTTAACAGTTGATTCTTACGTAGGTCCTACAAATATTACTTAATAATACACTGTCACAACTGGATTCGAATCCACAATAATATAATATGATCTCATGGGAGAAGCGACAACTGGGTTGCATCTGCCCAATATAAATTATGTACATTACGAGCATAAAAAAGGGAACCGGAAACAGGAAAGCGTTCGGTCCCACCACAGTTTTTTTTTTACCCTTCACGATGAATTATTTGTCAACCGCTTCATGCATTATTCAATTGAACTCATAATCTTTTGCAACGCGACTGTACAGAACGGGAAGAAGGATTGAATACGTAAATCATTTTTATTATAAACTAGATGTCTCGGAAAACATTTGTTTTGCCGTAAGAAGTCGCCTTTGTACCCCGTATATTGGAAGAAACACGTCACAAATCGGTCCAGCCATTCTCGAGTTTTGGCAAGACTAACAATAACAAACAGCAATTCATGTTTATATATATAGATAAACAAATAAACTACGCTACTACTAATACGCTTGGTGAACCGTGGGCATTTGCTTTAGCAAGTGCCTCTGCCTATCCCGATTTGGGATTAAAAGGCGTGAAGTGTATTTTTTTAATAAACTAGCTATACTGCGCGGTGTTAATCGCCTTTTTATTTTCGTTCCCGTGGGAATTTCGGGATAAAATATAGCCTTTGTTACTCAACACCCCAGAAGGACATACATCGATCAGATTGGTGTTGTCCTGGTGGAAGGTGGCGTAAAATTACTCGAAACCGGAGGTCCTGTGTGAAAAGATTTATAAATAAAAATGAATCGAAAGGTCTAGACCGTGACGATTGGAGATCTGTATCTGCCTACTAATAAAAATGCGTTGGTTGGCTGCTGAGAATAGACTAACTTTATTTTTCTTAACGAACTATTAGAACACAGACAAGAAATAAATCATAGACAATGCACACAGTTTACACGACTGGTTCATAGATGGCGTTGCTCTATTTTGGTAACATTTCAATACCCCCACTTTATCAAAATAGCAAACTTAAATTACTATATTACAAATACAACATGGGTAGGTAGGTAACTTGTACATTTCAACAACAAATCCTAATTATCTCTAATATCTAATTCTGGAACCTCACCT
This sequence comes from Conopomorpha cramerella, assembly GCA_012932125.1. NCBI lineage: Eukaryota > Metazoa > Arthropoda > Insecta > Lepidoptera > Gracillariidae > Conopomorpha > Conopomorpha cramerella. The sequence goes on along the minus strand of SJJU01033107.1, from coordinate 3,218 downwards.
TAGTCTATTCATTTACAATTCCCAGATCTTTTATAAACTTATAGTGCTTCACACCTGGGAGACCTTTAGTTAGTAAGTCAGCAGGCATGTTAGCTGTAGACAAATATCTTGCTTCAACAATACCATTTCTTAAAACCTCTCTAATGAAGTGGTACCTTACATCAATATGTTTGGAACGTTTATGTGACTGATAATTGTTTGCTAGCTTTAAAGCACTCTGACTATCGTTATACATAACAATTTGATCACAAGAACCAATTATTTCAAGTTCTAATTTCTGTAAATATATCGCTTCACGACATGCTTCTGATAAAGCCATATATTCCGCCTCACAACTACTAAGAGCTACCGTTTTCTGCTTTTTACTTTCCCAAGAAATTGCAGCACCTGATTTAGTAAAACAAAATCCAGTATATGAGCGTCTGTCTGTGGCATCACTTGCCCAATCAGCATCCACAAAACCTATGGTAGGTTCTGCACTTTCTTTGGAATATTTTAAACAAAAGGTTCTAGTATGTGACAAATACTTCAAAATTCTTTTTGCATAATTCCAGTGAACATGAGAATAGCAATTATTAAATTGACTTAAGAAACTTACTGAATAGGCAATATCTGGACGTGTTAGAACAGCTAAGTACATCAAACTACCTATTAGTTTTTGATAAGGCAACTTTTCTTTACATACATTAGACTTATCTAAATTTAATTTACATTCTATAGGAGTTTCTGCAGAATTACATTCAGACATATCAAACTTTTCCAATAACTGTTTAATATACTGCTCCTGATCTATTGTAATTACATTTTTATTTTTGTCAATATTTATGCTCACACCTAAATAATTCCTGACTTGGCCTAGATTTTTTATTTTAAAGTTCTGACTTAATATTTCTATCAAACTATCAGATTCCTTTTTACAATTTGAAAATATCAAAAAATCATCAACATATACTCCAACAATGGTTTTCTTATCATCGCTATGGTTTTTAACAAATACACAGGGTTCTAACTTACATTTACTGAATCCTGAATTACTCAATAGTTTTTCTACTCTTTCATACCATACAAGTGACGATTGCTTCAATCCATACACAGCTTTTCTTAACTTTAATACCTTATTTGAATTGTTCAAAGGAAAACCTTCAGGTAAATGCATAAATATGCTTTCTTTTAGACAGCCGTTAAGAAAAGCTGTTGTCACATCCAAGTGAGTAATGTCCATGTTAAGCTGAACACTTAATGCTAACAGTAAACGTAGAGTTGAATGTCTAATTACGGGGCTGAAGGTCTCTTGGTAATCAATACCAGCCTTCTGGGTAAACCCTTTTGCAACAAGGCGTGCACGATATCTCACGTTATTGTCCAAGTCAAACTTTTTTCTTAACACCCACTTACATTGCACAACACTCACATTATTGGGAGTATCGACAACTTCCCACACTTCATTGTCTTTAAATGACTGCAGCTCTTCTGCCATTGCCTGCAACCACTGTTGTCGTTCAGGCCCGCCGACGGCTTCTGCATATGTCAGTCCATCTTCTGTACCTATAGCAGCACACATGTTGGCGAAGCCATACCTCTCAGGCTTTTTCCTCTGTCTCCTTGCTCTTTCAATCGCTACTGGTGTGGAACACCCTGCATGTGAATCATCTGGAGTTTCTTCTGTACTCTGTGGAATTAAACTAGAATGATATAAAGTAGTTCTGGTTTTTTCATCATAAGGAGGTTTTTTAGTCTATGTTTTTCACTATTACAAACGTCTTAACTAAGCTGAGTCACTAAGCATTCACTTATTCAGAGGTTGCGAGGTTTCAATCCACATATTCTCTCTAAATCTAATTCGCCCCACTAATCTGTGCTTTCCTATAAGCAAAGTAACGAGACACGTATTTCTTTTATCACGCTTCAGTTTTTCCTGAATAACAACATCTCTACTTGTACAAACTAGGTTTTTTACTGGGTCATAAATCCTGTACCCTTTTACGTTTTCACAAAAACCAACAAGTATATATTTCTTGGATTTTTTATCCCATTTTGTCCGTTTTTCTTTCGGTATATGCACCATAACGGGGCTTCCAAATACACGTAAATGTTGTAAATCTGGTTTTCTACCAAACCACATCTCAAATGGAGTCTTTTCTATACCTGAAGCTATGGACCTGTTCTTTAGGTACACTGCAGTGTTGGCAGCTTCTGCCCAAAACTTCTTGTCCAATTCTGCTTCGAAAAGCAAACATCTAGCTCTCTCCTCGATGGTCCGGTTATTTCTCTCGCTGAGTCCATTTTGTTCTGGAGTATATGGGTTCGTTTTCTGGTGAATAATGCCTTCACGCTTCAGAAAATCTCGAAAATCATTACATTACAGTGTTCACAACCGTTGTCTGTACGCAATATTTTTATTCTTGTGATTTGATAATTCTCAACCATTGACTTGAACTCTTTGAAACAAGTCAATGTTTCACTTTTAGCCTTTAAAAAATATATAAAAGTCATTCTGGTGAAATCGTCCACAAACAACAAAAAATATCTTGCACCACCTATGGATTTGCATTCCATCGGTCCGCATATGTCTGAATGCACAATCTGTAACATCTCTGTAGCTCGTGTGCCCTTTGAAAAAGGTAACCTTGACTGTTTGCCTTCACAGCAAATTTCACAACTAGATTTACTTGTCACAAATGTGTCTGGGTAATACATTGCACTGACTAATCCTTGCTTCATCTTGTTCATGTCTGTGCTATTCAAGTGTCCAAGCCGCCTATGCCATGTTTGTCCATCAACTATCGGTGATGTCAACAAACAAGTTTTTGTCTGCAGGACTAACTTATAAACACCATCAACAAGTTTCGCCTCGGCTATTAATTCACCTTCTTTGTTTCTTATGAGACATCGACCAGGTTCAAAAACAACACTGTTTCCGTTTTTTATCAATTCACTAACTGATATGAGGTTAGTTGCAAGAGTCGGTATGCACAACACATTTTTCACTGTGACATCGTAGTTATAACTGGTCGTGATTTCTACATCACCCGCACACAACACAGGTACTTTCGTTTCATTTGCTACTATAATTTCGGGAAAACTAGACGAATCCAGTCTATTTCTCAACCAACTTTCATTTGTGGTCATATGTGTACTGGCTCCCGAATCAACATACCAATCACATTTATTAAATTTACCACTAAGAAAAACAACGCTGAATGCATTTGTCTGTTTTT
>SJJU01033046.1:0-16728 GCA_012932125.1 Conopomorpha cramerella | reverse complement strand
ACTGTTGATGCAAACGAATTCTCGAGTGGAGACCGCGTCTCGGCAAAAGTGTGAGTGTAGGACGCCCTCAGGCAAAGTGGACTCATGATTTGCGCAAGATGACTGGCAGACGCTGGATGCGAGAAGCTGCAAACAGATTACAGTGGCGTGCAATTGGAGAGACCTATGTCCAGCCATGGACAAGTATGAGTTGATGATGATGATTAAATAACTTAACCTTTTTAGGCATTAATGACAACAAACATTAATACGTCGTCGTTTATGTCAAAAAATATTTTTTATAAAGAAAATCTGATCTTTATTTTTTTAAAGTAAGTACCAATTTCTTATTATCATAGTACACTAGCCTCCCGCTCTGGCTTCGCAAGAGTGCAATGTTAATACAAAATGATTACCTACTATCATAAACCTTCATTTAGAATCATTATATCTATTAAAAAAGAGGATTAAGATCAGTTGCGTTGTTTTAAAGATCTAAACATACATCTTTAAAATAATACACACCAGGAAACGACTTTGTTTTATATTATTTATTAATGGTGGTGGTACTTTACAAGACTTTCTTCAGTTCAACTTTACGGATCGCAACTGATGATACCTACAAATTATCACGCAAAATATAACACAAACTTTTTGCAAAGGTTGCCAAAATGCGCGCAATATTTTGTAGCAGAACGAAGCTAGCGAGAGTAGTGTGAGAATTGTATACTGTATAAGGATACCCAATCCGACATTAACTACTTACTTCGTAAGTCGACAACAGCAGACCTAGAAAAGCGCCTGAAGATCTTTCTCGGAGCGCTATGTCATGTCTTCATGACAAGACATACCAGGCACCAGCGGAGTGCATTGGCTTTTACGACAAGGTAGGCAGTAATTCCCAAGGATTGACACCTATGTATAGGTAACTTGTCCTTACGAAATATAGGTACCTACATATCTACTCACCCACAAAACACAGGACCTTCGTCAGCTTATGTCGTGAGTACAACAAAAAAATCTAGCAATAACTCTATTATTAGGTCGGGTAGCTACAATACCAAGGTAGGCTGTGTCTTTTTGCCTGTATGGTGTGCACGCCACTGCCAGGCACTTGTCTTTCTTGACGCGCTTGCGAGGGCTACAGGAGGCCTAATTCTAACAGGCGCATCAGAAGCACGGCACAAAACGCTTGGCTTAATGCGGTTTTGCGTTGTCACTTCTTTGTTGGAGCGCGAGCTCTTTGCTATGAGAGGGGCTGGGGTTGTTGATACTCGCGCTGTCTGAGGCCGTCGACGGCGTCCGCGGTGTCAGCGTGGCCAAGCGTGTATTGTGCACATCCCATTGTTCCATCGAGCATTTCGAAACACTCGCCCCGGCTATTACTGATCTTAAATACGTGATGCGTGGAGGCCGTACTCTACAAAACAAAGGCAACCGATTTGCGCCGATTTGTTCGCGATCGTATATCACGTTACACAAACACCTTGTATAAACTTCATTGCTCAATACCACCACATTTTGGAGGTAGGTAACTAGTGTTTGTTTGACGTACCTATTCAAAACTAGTGTGCCAGTCCATTACCTCGTTTGGCTGAGACAGAAACTTAGTTCACACATATCGTTATACGTATTAACAGATCGATCCACTCGCAAATTTCTGGAGCTTGATTTCCGTTCAATAAAACAGTTACCTAATATTTCTTTATGTAAAGCATTCAGCTTACCTTTGATTAATTGCGTACCGTAATAACTGGTATAAACTATTAACATAACGATAATTTTCTTCTATTTCAAATGTGCGTTATTTTAAAATAATGAACCGATCACCTCTATGTGGTATTAGAGAAATTAGCACTAATTTACTGTAGTTCAAATTACGCATAAAAGAAAATCCAATTGCTACAAAAATGTGTTGCCCAATCCCAAGCATTCATTACAATGCAAAAACTAATTGAACATTGCTCACCTACCGCGTGTGATGCCACATCCTCTGATACATAATACGGTACAATTGCGGAAAGAGCTGCTTCCAGTTTACGCTGGTAGGGATGTACGGGTGGCTAGGTACAGGTAACTCGGGTACCAACTGCCACTCACTGAGCTAGTAGGTATAATCGTCGATAGCCGCCCGCGCAATTTGCGATTTGTTCTGCGTGACGGGGAAAGAATGAATATAAAAAGAAATGCTTTTTGCTGCTATCTACACTTACTTACAATTGTTCTTGCAGTCCTTGTTTGAAGGGAAATATGTTGTTTTACTGCATTTTTATCAAATATCATAATCCAGACACAAACGGATTATCTCTATTAATATCGCTTCGGTCTTATGATTTGGTATAAGTCCTAGAATTATAGAAAACATAGTGTAAGAACTTATTCAACCGTGGGTACTAAAAAGTAGTAAAATGTTTAAATACTTAATATTGAATTACTAACAATTTAGTATAATAGTCACAATACGAAACTAGGCAGAAAAATAGCTAGATATGTGTACTAACAAATAATAAATGTATGTTCTGTTATAGGATATTCACTGAAACATATTTTTATCTAAATGGGCAACATTAGAGTGAAATATTGCTCCGTTCCGGGAAATAAGCCATCACCAACCGGACTATTACTTTAAACATGTAAAAGCCATCTTTTAACTTAGCGTGAACAATAAACAAGTTGAAAAACTACTTGCGGTATGCTCTTTAATACATTAGATTTGTTATGTGATGTCTTACGTATAAGTAGTTTAGCCCGCTGCTGCTTCTACGAAAAAAAAATCCGCAGACAAGAGTATGCACAACTCGAAAAATGTGCAGTTTCACCAGCTGATTTCCGGTAGATAAAATTGTATTTTTGTAGTCTGCGAGCTAAGTTGGCTGGATCGTATTATATGTATATAGATGTCTGTTAGATGCTGTAAAACAAAATGCACGTACACAGTAGGGCAGCCAAGTGGGACACCGTTAGCGTGCAGCTCGCAGTCAGCTCCACCGGGCCTCGATGGCGTGCCATGCGCCTGCGCACGAAGCTCGATTCGGATGACGGTTTTGTACTACATACTTCGGCATGCTAGCGAAGACTCGTGCTTATAATATATTGCTACCTACGTACTTAGATTCAATTGAAAACTACAGCATATTTATTGTTTTGCTTACACTTTCGATCGGCATTAATTGTTACTGCGAGCAAATTAACAAACTTAATAAGGAATGTTTATTAAATGTAACAACCCCTTATAGTTTCGACTAGCTTCCCGACTATACCTAGTTCGGAAAGTTTTAATTTATTGCTAAACTAGCGGATCCGGCAAACGTTGTTTTGCCAATGTACATTATTCACTGAGTTCCTCTGCTATTATATGCATGTATTATATATATGAACCTTCCTCAAGAATAACTCTATCAACTAAAGGAAACCGCGTTAAAAACGGTTGCGTAGTTTTAAAGATCTAAGCATACATAGGGACAGACAGCGCGAGGCGACTTTGTTTTATACTATGTACATATGTATTGAAGAAAACTAATTTTATTACCGAAAGTACCCAAAAACGTTTCCCGACACTAGTTATCTTGCCATTATTGTTATTTTTTATTTATAAAATTAAACATGCTCCGGTTAAACATTCACTTAAATATTATTTTAATCGTGTCTAATAAGTGCTGACATGATAACTGTTAAGGAGTTTCTCCCGCTTAAAACACAAAATGCAACAGGTGTAGATGCTTAGATTTGTCTAGGCTCATGTTTCATTCGCTGCAGCTTAGAAACCAGCTCTATAATTACAAAGGCATACATAAATTCCTGGTTTTATCTTCTTATTGTTGGTGTTCAATAAAGCATTGGCTCGGTGCAACGAGCTCCTTGGTGTTAATATTAAATCTAGTTGTAGGAAGTGGCCGTTTGGCCCTCGCTGCGAAGGGTCTGTTGAGATTGCGCGTTGGCGGGCGCGGAGTCAGGGGCCTAGAGCGCTAGTCGAGATGATCTAGCCGCCCGGTCGAGCAGAACAATGCGCTAGTACCTACCTATCTACAGCGGTTCAACTTGATCGCACTTGCGCTATGAATAGGGTTGTTCAAGTGCACTGCACTCCATTTGTTGTGTTTGCCCTTCCGCAACTTGAGAATATACACACATATTATGAACAAAGCCCGACATGTAAAGTAAAAGTCTATTTGTACGAGGCAGAGTCGAATGTACGTACAATTATCAATAATCGGCCAGGCACACGGCGGGTGTCTGCGTTGATTACGCACACGCAATCCTCATCAAGTTTACTAATAATTATAGTGTAGCTGTCAAGTTAGTTGAGATATTGCCATTGAAACCATATGGTTACCTTCCAATCTTTCCTCGAGTTTTATTTTACCCAACTTTAATAAACCTCCCTGTACGGTAGGTGAGTACCTACATTATCTGCAACAAGTAGTGTTTAGGTATGTAATGTACCTATGTCTTATAGTATTGCAACATTATTTCAGACCGTATGAATGAATAGTAGCTCTTAGATAATTTCCGTCATAATTTGACTGTAGTTAGTTAGTGGAGAGTTTAGATCAGATTCCTATCCTGATTACTAGATAAACTAGTATGCGTGTTTGTTTATCTATTTACACTATCACGGCCCTTGCTTGCAAGGGCAAGGAGGCTCTGGAGGGCCAGATCGGCAAAATTATCAACAAGTAAAAGAAAGTAAAATGTCCTTTACCATGGCTAGATTGGGACGGTTCTTGACTATATTACCACGTACATTCTGATGCATATGCATACTGAAGAACACTGTGTTAGTTGCAATTTCCAATCACAAAATTATTTCCAAGTGTTAACGTCTCCCGTGCTAACTTCCTAGGCGTGGTAGTGAAGCTGGGGAATGCATTCGTTCCGATACCAAAGGTCAAGGGAACGCCATGAGCCGACTCTTAGCCGGCGACGCCACCGCCAGCCGCCGCCCGCCGCCGCCGCGCAGTAGCGGTCACTGACTAACGGTGCCCACTGACCTCACTCAGGGGGAACAAACAACGAGAGTAGAGCAAATCCGAAAACTATGTACTTTATCACTACTATTTTTCCCTAACCGTGTATGTTAGAATCGTAAATGGAGGAATCGCGCATTTACTTACCAACATAGCATACCTTACTTACGTTAAATATTCAACACTGAGTTAATCCACATGTGAAGATTAAGTTACGTAGTAATTAAATCATTATTATGTTGTTTAATGCACTTTCGAAGTGGTCTGTAATACTTTATAATGCTTTAAAGCGAGGAGGGCTCTTTTTTGCTACACGAAGGTAAAATAGTGCATTCCATTTAAATAGGCTGCAGTCTCCCAACACCGTACGTATAGAGGCACGTGTAAACAGTTAAATCCGATGAAGTTCTAGCAAACTAACGGGTTATCGAAGAGGAAACTATCTCTGAGAAACCTTTTTCTGAAATAACGACGACGAGAGAACGGTGAAAAACGAATGACCTGGCTACATACGGAAACAAGTCCTTTGTAGGTTGTAAAATTGTGGTTGGAAATGTTGGTAAAAAAATATCTCTTTCATGATTGTACTTGTCTATTTGGGTAGGACATAAAAAACAAGAATTTAGGTACTTTTATGAACATTTGTAGCGTGAGGTCAATATCAACAATCGGTCACGACCTTCGGTAGAAAGTAGTTCAGGAATCTTGCCTGTCATCGACAGTCCGCGCCAAGCCCAGGCATAGATACTTATTGTTCTTATCGACTGGTCATTAATTTTCCTCTAGGTAAGTAGGCCACACCCTATTTGGGGAAGTCTGCTCCGTGTTTAGCATTCCACTTGGCTTGATTAAAGTATGGTGGTCTGGTTATGTACACATATACAATGTGTGGCCCACAACCGGGGAAAACATTTCAACGGAGATTGCTAAGCTAATTTAAGTTACTATCACAGATTCTTCATGTTCCTAAGTACTTTTTTTTTAGATAATGACACACAAAGATAAATCTTACAAATGATGTATTCTGACTTCGTGATAGAATTGCACGGGGTACGTACTTGGTAGATGTCTCGTTCACACTTGAAATATCCGGAGAAAATGATGATCAAAGTGAAAGAAACAGGTTATTAGCTTATAGACTGAAAATACGGTTTAGTTTGTGAGGAAAAAACTAAAAGTTATGTTTTAATTTCAACTAAGTGGCACCTTACTGATTCAATTACTGCTTACCTATGAAGCCTCCGATTTTAATATTTGCCCCGGTTTTGTCCACACACTGTATATGTAGATACGTAATGCCAGATATTGGAAATGTTTGTATGTAAAGTTCTTCCTTTCATACGAAATCTATTGAACGGCTTCAAATGTGAATATAACATAGTACCGCTTTTACGCGAATATTAATTAATTGATTTTGACGAAACCTGGAATAGGACATACACGCTATACATATAATTGTTCCGAAATTCTCACGGTAAGGATAAATGTCGTGGTTATAAGTGATAACACCGCGGTGACAGCTTTAAAATTTAAATAACGAGGTATCTAAGAAGTTTAAATGATAAAATCAGTTATCATTGATTTCTGAATTTTTTGAAAATGTGGAAAATGTTACCTTTTGAACACCTACTCCTCACACACATGTAATATCGTACGGTTAGAACAATAGTGACACAACACAAAATGTGTTATTTTATTAAATTGAACCTTAACATAAGACATAAAAAACTTAAAATACAAAAGCGGCATGTTTCGTGTATGGATCCTTATTGTTCTAAGAATACGATATGTAAGATTGGAAAAATATTTGTGCCAGTACGAATATCACCGAACCAATTAGTATTTTGATGGTCCTAATACAACAATGTGTGAAAGTATACGTATACGTATATCTATGTACTTTCCGTTTACTCTATAGGTCAGTAGGACCACGCGCTGTCCATTAATCGTTATCAGCTGACAGTGGGAGGGCAGTGTCTTTATTTTTATGTTCGTAAGGCTGAATGTCAAAGCGATCTAGCCGTACGCCTGCGATGGTATGCAGGTCCCGTGGGTATGAAACGTTTGCGACGACGTGCAATGAATGTTGCGGAATTTGCGGACCCCACTCTTTGATATAGCACGGATTATACATCGTGAAGCTTGAACGTGATAATTCTCAGGTTTTTAATTCCAAACAAGGATTCTCTGTCTTATTCCACGACGTCTTACCGAACGTGATAAGTGATATCACCCTTAACCCTTAATACAACAAAGGGAATATTCCTATTCATAGTATAAACTAACTTTGAACCTTTAGGAATATACCAATTAATGCTGCATGGGGATTATACCAATTAACTAGAAAAATATACAGCGAATGCTATGTAGGGTTATTGTCATCATCATTTACCTGTCCTTATCCCACACTACGGTTATTGTATTAGGTAAAATTTTTCTTATACTGATATTATTTTAGCGAAACCTAGTAGTTCGATTCATGTCATTAGAATTTCATATCCAAGAGAAAATCTTAGAGTCTTGTTGTATTAAGGGTTAAATGGTTAACATATTTGTTTTTTCATCTCCATAACGCTTTTATGCTACGTCTCTACAAAGATACTCTGACTTTCTTTTTTTTAAATTGTAAATCGAGTGACCTAAGCACTAAAACTACATCCGCTGTTTTATTGATGGATGTGTAATTGTGTCTAAATATAAATAAGTAGGTAAGTGCGGAGTGCTGCGGCACGTCGGCAGTGGTGTGCCCAAGGGTGGTATAATTTAAATTGAACTACGCCAAGCGGCAATTGCGGTATCCGGCTACGAATTGTAATGATAGCTGGAGGAGTTAGCAAGTATACTGAACGTTTACCACATTTTCTTGGCTAATATTTGTTATTAACAATATCTTCATGCCGAGCGTCCCGGTCAAGAGACGTCTGTTTGCATGAAACTTCACTTAGTAGGTGCATATATAAGGTTACGCTCACAGCTTGACGTGCTTCTTCGTCCGTGGGAAATTCGCGAGGTTTTCTTACACAAAGCTGTTATAAACACTGACGACTTAAAACTGATGTAACATCTTCAGACGTCGTGTAACCGCACGCGAGTAGAAATGGATGTCTACTTTTGAAACACGTATAAACTTACATATATACGAGATCATTACCTAAGACATATCATTTAAACAGTATGTTGTGATTATAGAGCGTCTGTGGTCCAGTTGGTCGGATACTTGACTTGCAATCAAGTATCCGACCAACGGAGGTCACGAGTTCGAGTCCGGCTACTGGACGTGTACTATTGGGACTCATTTTCAGAGCCTATGTGTGCGGTGGAGGACGGTGGTAATTAAACCGGCACACCAACAGGTGTGTGAAGCCTATGACGGCGATGCAATGAGCTTAGCCACTGTCAGGTTGGGTTAAATTCGCTTGGTGAATCGTTGACATTTGCTTAGCAAGTGTGTGTGCCTACCCCGCTTTTGAATTAAAAAGTGTGAAGTGTTGTTATAGAAATATGCATAAGAGCAAATAATACAAAAAAAAACACTTAAGTGTTGAAAACACAGAATTTAATAAAAAAGACAACTAAGAATATATTTTTTCTAAATTGATTACTTAGTTTTACGCCTACGGAAAATTGGCAAAATCAATGTACGTTAGAAGAAGGATTGCCTATGTATTTAATTTGTGATTGTGGTGTCTGTTGTAAGAGTAGTTCACCGCCGAGCACGGCTTTCACTCTCGCGCCTCCCTACAAACCTAAGATGATTATCTAACTGTACTTACTATTCTTTGTGATTTCTTATTATGTAGGTATACGCTAGGAGGAGCAGCCGCGGCGGCGGCGGCGGCGGCGGTCGGTAGCCAACATAAGGCACGTTAAAGTTTCCGTTAATTCCCCTAATTAACTCTAGAGCATTTTACAACGACGCTACGTTAAAACGAAATTATTGGCGAAGAGCATTTTACTCTCAATTAAGCACATTGATTTTACTATCGGTGGCTCTCAATATAATTGGAAGTGACTGAGCACAAAATTATATTGCGAATTCATTTGGTATTGATTTTATTGATAATGTGATAATTAAATTTAATGTACCTAGGCTGTATTAAAGAACCCACGGCAATAATTATAACAATTTGGAGTCTATGATTTAGGACGCAATTTAGCTATTAGTATGCAATATTATACCTTAGTTTGCCATCGTCATAAAATAATCATGTTACTTACGTTTTGACGAGTAGATTTCATTTTTTCTTTTTGGCGTAAAAAAAAGTTAGTTCGACCTTTGTGTTGTTTTGTTTCTGAAAGAAATGGGAAAAGGGAATTCTGTAAAACAAAATGATACATACGCGGGGGTTTGCGGTCCATTTTCTGTAATGGTAGTTTAGGTACCATGCATACCTGAGGGTAGATTTAATTTCCACTAGGTAGTTTGATGATGGTTTTTTTATTAGGCAAATGTTCAACGGATGCTGCAGGCGACATCTAGCTGGACCGTCTAAATTAACGAGCCGTCAGCAACACGATAAATTTTCCGTTAAGAAAAAGTTAACACTTAGGTAGTTTACACCAGTCCTCGGTCACCTACACCGCGTCCCATTGACAATGGATGAAATCACGTCCTGCCAACGTTTAAGTGTTTCAACAGTAAAAGCATACTAGTCCCATGATATCCCTACATCTCAGTTTACTTATAACCTACTTAAACGCACTATAGTCCTTGCCCTAGAGCGCTGACTGTACTCCGAACCAGCCCACCCAGCAACCTTGATCGCGGCGTCGTTTGCCTAGATTTCCCATCGAATAATGACTGGTTGTTCCGACGTTTTCGTCGTCCGGCGTTGATAGTCCTGTAGCTCTGCAGTAACGCAGTGTCGAGTGGTTCAGCCGCCGGTGCTGTAGTGGTGCCAGCGTCCGCATTCCCGCAGCCAGCGCCCGCCGCGCCGCCGCCGCACCGCCGCCGCACCGCTAACGGGACGTCATAACTGTTGCTGCGCGGGTCGCCACTTTAATGTTCAACTCACAGTTACTGCTTATTCACTGTGCACCACGTACTCTATTCACCACTATCAAAATATAATAATCATCATAATGTACTGTAGCTGTACAGAAAGTACCAACATAACCGTCAAAAGCCATTGTAATATAACATATTATAATGTTTTTGTACAGTTGGACGACTTTCGGGGTACGTCGAGGTCACTAAGCGTGAATTAGAGTAAGTAAGATTGTTGAAGCTCGTGTGAAATTCTATTACCAACAGAGTAATTTAAACAACTGACCGAGTTGCAGAAAAAAGGACCTACATTCCTAAAAAAATCTGCATCTTCCCCTTGTTTGTGTTTTGATGTAAAAATTTTACCCGTGGATTAAGACAGTTCGGTGCCTATTAGCATCTAGGAACAACTTATGTTAGGTCCACAGCTGAGGAAAAACCAGAAATGTGTCACAGGCACGAAAAGGAAAAGTTGTCGGATGAACTTTTTGACGGATAATCATTCTTTACATAGTTTTAAAGTTTAAAAGTTCTTTGAAAAACGAATACGTCATGTATTAAAAACAAATACGTCGGTGATTTCACGAAGAACGAATGAAAATACACATATCAAAAGTGTCTAGGGATCGAGAACATTTTTAGCCCTTAAAAAAATCTAATTTATTTAAATCAAATCTAATCTTCTGGATTGGTCTCCTACCTAATTCCCCATGCCTGTATCAATACAAGACTTATCACCACATTTTGAATAAATTATGAATGAATACAGTTTTTTTTAAATATATTCTTGATTGCAATCTTCTAAAATGTACTTCCTCCCTCGACACTTTTGATGTGTGTATTCCATGTTTTTCCTACTACGTAATAAAGAAAGCCGCCGACAAAAGTAATGGTATGTACTTAGTAGAGTAATGGTATATGTCACGTACCGTTTACCTACTTAACTGCGGAATTTTAATATTAGCTATCTACTATTTAAATTTAAGTGGACGACAGTTCCTCGACTGTTTAATTTGGACGAATTTCTTCGAAATCGGCAACTATCACTACCTACAACAACTAACTACTGTAGTATGTGTCGCATGGAAACTTTGGCTTTCTACGCGCGCCTCGGGGATCGGGATGTCTGTTACACCTGAACAGCTAGAAAACCTTCAATCGATTGGTAGCTACCTGCCATAACAATGAGGTGAAACTCGTCGATTAGTAAAGAAAATCAAGTTATGCACGTAGGTACAATAGTCGTGCGAAGGCAGCGTTCGAGGCGTCGCGAGCGCCGGCGGGCGGGGGTGAGAACCAGAACTATCACAATTGAATACTTACGGATATATGGCTACGACGAGTACCTTCACAAATGCCGTTCTAAGCTGGAAATTATCATCCGCCACTATGATGTAGGTCTCTATTTCCTGGCGCCGCCGTTATACATCCATATTCTTAGTTAACATTTTATTGTGGTGAAAGAAAATACTTTTCTATTTTTGGCGTTTAATAAGGCAAATCTTTAGGCACACATACAACGGGTTACTCAACGTTTATTACGGTTCACGCAGACTTCGCCGGTCGTTGAAAGCACGTAGACACATAATTATGCTGAACTAAAGGAAGGCGTTCAATATATCGGTATTGTACCTACGTATTATGTCTGACAGGTACCGATATCTATCTAAATGTTTATTATTAGTGAGCATTAAAGGCTAAAGGCAAGATTAGCGCTGTAATGCCTGAGCCTGTGACTACGCAGGTACCAATTTACCTACTTAGCCTTTGAAGCTACGCACGATTCCATTTATCTAGTTAAATGGAAAAACATCGGTTCCCGTTTAAAATATTCGTACTATCAGAAAGTAATTAACCACAAACAAAACAGCTCAATTATTCATGGTTGTCGTCGAGCAAATCGTAGTCCGTAAAATCGAACTTATGCCCGCTATTTGTACGAATATAAAAAAAGTTTAGGACAATGGTGATAGAGTCGTTAGGCTAATAATAATTGAGACAAACCCAGTACGGCGGGTATCGACCCCCGGCGGAAGTTTGCGGCTACAGCATAATATGTAATCCACTAGTTTCCTTTCTCAATTATACTTGGCTAGACTAAGTTTACAATCTTGCGTGGTCTGCATAGTGGGGATCAGGATTCTGTAGTCATTTAATTTGAATATGAAAGGACGTGGTTATTTAAAGAAAACAAGTCAGTAAATAGTATCGCACCTAGAGCTAAACGTACCTATCTATATGTTATAGAAATGCATTGCTAAGTGTATAAATCTCGATTGATCGCTTGGACAAATTAGCTTCGCGTGGCGACACTCACGTTATTTTTTCGTTCCAGTAGGAATTTCGGGCTAAAAAATAGCTTATACCGCGCGTGGGATAGTGTGGCTTCCCAACGGTGAAAGAATTATAGCAATCTGTGCAGTAGTTTTTTAGTTTATTCGTTACAAAAAACTTTACAAAAATACAATTGTTTCCTCTTTTTGAGAACCAATCTCTTTCGATGAGAAAATCAGCAAGGATAACTACTAGGACTAACGTCTTTAATTTAGATTTATTACATTGGCAGCTTGTGTATAGTTATGTTAAGAATCAAACAAAAAAATAAAATAAGTTAATAATACACTTACTAACAGCCTTACAAGGTTTATGAATGTTTAGTTATTGAATCGATCGATGGTTGTGTAACTTTTTTTATTATTGGCTGTATATGTATATTTAATTCGAACTCAATGAGGAGTATTCTTTAAAAAAAAACAGAAGAACGAAGCCAAAGAAGAACGATCACAGAATACAGTATTTGCATCTCTTTCGCTTCAACCTGTCTTTGACAGATTGTTTTTTTTAGAAAACTCCTCATTAATGGAAGATTCTTAGGCTTCTATATCATTTACTATGATAGATAAAAATAACTGGTTCATATATTCAGGGTGTCGCGGGTGGCGTGGTAACCCGGGCTCTGCTGGCGGGCTGGCTCCTCGCGCTGGCAGTCGCACAGCAGAAGCCTGGCTCCAACAAGGTGCTGGACGTCAAGACTGTCTGCGATCGGGAATCCATGACTATTGAGGTCCAGACTAAACAGCCTTTCAAAGGGCTGGTGTTCAGCAAGGATTTCTCCAGGGAATGCCATGCACAAGGTTTGTTATTATTTACTTTAACCCCTTAAACTGAATACGACCTTTCTTGGCCAGGCCCTTGGAATGGCCCAGGAGACACTATGACGTCTCCTAGAAGTATTGGTGACAAGCGGCTAGTGAATATCATTCAATAATTCTTTGAGAACATCTTAGGTCTCTTTTTTCCACGAGTGGTAGCCAAGTCGGTACACATTTTTTAGGTCCTCGTCATAAGCAAATTTTTATTTTAGTTATACAGGAAGTGTCATAAAAACTACTGTAGTATCCTTTCCAGTTAAGATACCAATATAAGAAATACCTGAATAATCCAATATCGGCTCGCTAGCTCACCAACTACGTCTTCACCGTGCGGCGGGCGGTTGACAGCCGTGTGTCACACACTCCCGCATCCCGCGTAGTAGGTAGCACGAGACGACAGAACTCATCACATAGACCAACATCAATGTAAGGCTAATACACTACAACTACTATTACAGTACTTGGATTTTCGGATCATAATGTATCTATCGTTTTCTTTCATCACGATATTTATTAAAATCCAATACGTTCCTAATCTTTTTAACCGCATTAAGTAAACTTATTATACTTCCAATTCTCCAGGAAACCTACAGAAGTCTGTGATGCTGAGGTTGCCGTCGAACGCGTGCGGCGTACGCACGTCCCTGGCCAACACCACCGCGGACGACGACGGAGAACAACTCTACTACTCCGTGGAGCTGGTGGTGCAGATGGACCGCCAGCTGCAGCAGTCCACCGACCAGGAGCTGCTAGTCAGGTAGGATTCGTACATCTTCAAAACACTTATCCTCGTATTCATAAAGTTGGAACAGCTCTAGTGCATTGTTAGAAAAGGTATCATAACCTGGTCTGGTGGTAACGTACGTTAAATACGGACAAACCAATCTAAGTTGATATACGTCATCCAAATAAGTCCACGTTTTAACTTTTTATGAATACGACGGTTAGTGTATTCTGTCAAAATGTATATAAACTACTTAAAAAAAGTTTCGGTATTTTTTTAATGTTTATTACCTCAAAACTTTTGACTGGGTGATCCCTTTGTTATTTGAAAGCTAGTGGTTCCCGTTTGGTACAAATTAATTATTTTTTAATTTCCGAAAATGACAAAACCACAAATCTGGTCATTTCTACTGGTTGAATACTTTTTCTTTTATTTCATCGTTATAAGCGCATACAATAGCGTAATCCAAAGCTTCATAAAAGTCATGTATGGGCAGTTTAAAAACAAAATTAATTGTCCCCTAAACTAACTAGTAACTTCCTGAAGTTATCTAGATACACTAGGGAAAGTCTATGTGGAGCAGTTCATTGGTCCGCAGTATCGGAACACCGGGTCAGGTGGCCAAGTCTGCTACATATTTATAGTTGCCTCGCTCTGGTATTGCAGCGTGCATTACTAGTTTCCTTTACTCTAATTTCACTGTAGTCCTTAGTAAAAGAGTTCTCGTTGCTCTCTTTGCGATGCCAGAGAGTAGCAGATCCATCCAATAGCCCCCTGGTCTGTTTCTTTACTATACTATAATGCATGTATTATACACATAATCCTTCCTCAAGAATCACTCTATTTACTAAAGGAAACCGCATCAAATTTAGTTTTAAAAGATTATATTTTTTAGAGCATATATCTGGACAGACAGCGGGAAGAAACTTTGTTTTATACTATGTAATGATAATAAAGTGCGTACTTATAGGTGCTGATAGACTTGAGCATTCACCACAACATCGTGTATTCGTTGTTATTATATTTGTCGAACTGAGCCTGTACCTCCTAACATTCGCAAGATGGAGTGAATTCTCAAATGTATCAGCTCGTTAATAATTTCCATTTATGTTCGTCGGCATTTGCAGATGCAAACTTCAGTCTCGTGCGGTGCGCATCAACAGTTCAGCGTTGGAGAGTGTAATCAAGACGAAGATCCACGAAATGGTCGGCAGCAACGTTAAACGAACCAGGTAAAAATACTTAACTCAATTGCGGTTAGGTACCTACTTATAGATAAGATACTAGCGGATCTGCCTACTGCATTGTTTTGCATTATTAACAGCAAAAGAGGAAAAGTCGGGTTGGGACCAACTTTTCCTATCTTGGGGGTCGTAAGGGGCGACCGAGGGAACCCTCTAGAGGACGGCAGCAACGTTCTCCGTGACTTAAACCGCAACACCACTGCGATCGCCAACCCGCCTGCCAAGCGTTCCGATTATTGGAATTTCCCCCAAATGATGTCTATCATTGGGTTTCAGTCTGTCAAAAAATGATGTAAGTACTTCTGGATCCAATCCGATTTGGATCCAACTATACAGTTCAGATCCAACTGTACAGTGTCTCTACTGTCAACAACCAATTGTTGGATCGCATTGATAGTTGGTGAAGTAGAGAGACGAGTATATCATTTTCCATACAATTTGGTGGGAAAGAGTCAGACTGAAGTTGCTACGTCGCTTGCAAGTCTAGTTGTGTTTTGTCTGAGAATCTGAGTAAATCAGTATATTCCTTTTTTTCTAGAACGGGCCGCAACCGCCAAGGCTTAGGCAAATCAGCCGAGGCGGAACAGCGCCAGTGGGTGATGGAGGCGGCGCGCGCTTGGATGGAACTGTCGCCGGTGTCTGCCGCCCCCGAGCCCGCCACAGTCGAAGTCGGCCAGCCAACGCGGCTGCTCATTCAGTGCACGCTGCCAGGTAATCAATTATACTTCGTCTAGTTTATACTGGAGATTTTAACTTCCTTATTCTAATGGCATTATTAAAATAAAAGCGAAGTTGTGAATTTTGCGAATAGGTAATAAAAGATTTTCATACAATCAGTAAAAATGTGCAAAATCTTTTGTTTCAAATTTTACCTGCCGAATGGCGAACGTTCTATTAACGTTTATAAACAGTAACCGCGCCTATCTAATTAGGTAGGTGTGTAGTGTAATGTACCTACCTAATTAAATTTCATAGTTACTTGGCGCTGCCGATGAGTAAGGGCAAACGAAAAGAGATAGTATCAGTGAATTTTAGGAAAACGGAAGTATGAAGGAGATGATAGGTAATATCCGCTCACCTTGCCTCATGTTTAGCAATACATAATTAATTAACTCTTACAGTGATTAAAAGTACTATTTTTATAGTTTAATTATTCACATTGCTTCTTACCCAAAAAATACGGCTACACCATCAATATCCTATTACTACAACTTTAAGTTAAAACAGATAACGCGGTAAATAATAATACCTTACGTAATTGATTCGCAGTTGGAGTTGGCGTGCGCATAACGAACTGTCTGGCGCACGACGGGCTCGGCGAGGCGTCGCAGAAGCTTCTGGACGAGGCCGGCTGCCCCATCGACGAAACTATTTTCAACAAACCCTCGGTCTCGCGCAAAAAACTGAAAGAAGCGGAAATTGACTTCTCGGACTTGGAGCCGTCTGACGCTCGGCGAAACTTCGACGAAAGAGCGAGTTTAAAACTAGCGCGGAGCGATCCCGAGTACGCTTTCAGAAACATGATGGTGTTCCAACACGCTACGACAACTTTTGCCGCCTTCAAGTTTCCCGACCGCGCGAAGCTTCACCTCACTTGTGGCATAGAGCTGTGCAAGGGGGAGTGCCTCCCCATCGACTGCAAGGCGCTGCAGAAGCCGCAGCAGACCCGCGACGG